>VYYI01002847.1:0-13692 GCA_021029175.1 Bilobella aurantiaca | reverse complement strand
CCCAACCCCGCCTCAGTACCAGACACGTGACCGCAGCGCATCCATGTCAGTCATAACGCTTCGAAATCGCTTGTCCGTGATCCAGGAGACACGAGCAGCGCTCAATCCGCGACGAACTCTGTCTCCGCCTCCAAGTGGCCAGAAGAACGGATTCCTGCACCCGAGCAACGCCACGTCGACGCTCTCCATCAATTCGTCGACTTCGGAGACGTCGACGTCAGTGAGCACTGGAAAGAAAACGCTGGAATGTCAAGACTGCGGCAAAGTGTTCAGTCAACTGCGCAACTACCGCTACCACCGCTCGAGGCACGAGGGAACGAGTCAATTTGCATGTACTTGCCCAGTCTGCCATAAGCAGGTGACAACAACAAAAAGTTTTCCATTGATAAATATTTGAGCGGTTTTTAGTTTTAAATAATTTAAACGGTTTGTGAACGGTTTTTTTAAACGGTGCATCCATGTGTATTTTGCAGTTCAACGACAGAGGGTATTTGAGCAGCCATCTCAAGATTCACAAGAACGCGAAGGAGTACCACTGTGAGTTTTGCGAGAAGAGCTTCAATCAGCGCGTCGCTTACAACATGCACGTTCGGATTCATACTGGGGTCAAGCCGCACCAATGCGTAAAATGCGACAAGGCGTTTAGTCGGAGAATGCTGCTCAAGTGAGTTCAATCAAGTGATTTAGAGCTGCTTCAATCATTCAATCAATAATCGATTTAGAGAACTTGAGACTAAAAGGGCACAGCGTAGGAAAAAGAGCCAACTAAAATTAGGCTTGTGGAAGGTCGTCGCTTTATTGACTACATTTTAATGAGCGGCGTTTTTTTTTTCTGCGTTGCAGACAACACGAAAGGACTCATACGGGAGAGAGGCCCTACAAATGCGAAATTTGTGGAAAGGCCTTTGCAGATCGGTCCAATATGCTCCTGCATCAGGTTTGAATGGAAAATTTGCATAATTTCAATTAAGGGTTCCGTTAAGTGCCGGATCAATAATCTTGTTGACTTGTGGCATTCCAGAGACTTCACACGGGCCTACGTCCTTTTCACTGCGACGTCTGCGGAAAGTCCTTCTCAAAGAAGTAATTTTGAATCTATGATTCGTTTGACGTAGGGTGGAGATAATGATTGATTGATTGATTGATTGATTTGATTTAGTCATCACTTGAAGACGCACTTGAATCATCACGCAGGAATCAAGCCCTACCAATGCCCCAAGTGCAACGCCACCTTCAGCCAGTCCTCCAACATGAAAACGCACTTTAGAAAGTGCACCGCCGTTCCAGTGGACGAAAATAGCGGTTTTGTGACGGGCGGCGCAGATGCCAAAACCGTTTCTATAAAAACAGCCGGTGGTAAAATGGGAGCGGCGCCATATCCCCAATCGACTCCGTTCAATTTCCAGCAGGGTTTTGAGGATCGACCGAACATGAAACCGATACTCCACGGCGAAGCGCTAGCGTATCGTAATTTCAGCGAAAGTGAAAACAGCTCCAATGCATCATTCCAGCGTCATGGTATCGCCGAGCGATCCCGAATGAATAATCTCGGGTTCGAGGCCTATCGCTTCCCGCAGCATCTCCGGGAGTCGTCACCGTCTGACCCCGGTTTTCCGCCGCTCTCCTCCTCTGCCCCGTCGAGTTCATTTTTGGTGGGTCAAAATCACGGTGGGTCAGTTCCGCCTCAAGGGCCCCTTCTTTTCGCTCCGCCTGACCCCAACTTCCGAATCCACAGTGCCCCACAGCAGCAATCTCATTCAACGAATTCATTTGAGCCCGGAACGGGTACCTTTGACCCCCGGACGGGGCGGCGGGGGTCCTTCGTGACGTACGCGGAGGCCCAGGCACGCCTCGAGGGCCCCCTGGCGGGGGTCCAGGGCCAATCGCAGCATATTCCTATCAAACTCTCTCCAATGCAAATGCAGCAGCACATGTCCCTGCAGCTGGAGCACAGTCAGCAGCAGCATCACCTCCAGCAGTCTCTTCAGCACCTCCGCCTCTCACCGCAGAATCTTCACGTCTCGGCAGGAGTTGTGCGCGGCGAGGAAATGAGAGCCAGGGCAAATACGTGGTCAACGAATGGATCAGTGGGGATTGGCAAGCGGAAGCAACCACTTTAGGGCTTTTACTTGTTGCCTTCTCGTTATTCTTGGCTGCTGACACCGTATTTTACAAGTTTTTATTTCTCGAAGTCAAAGGTCAAGTACCTAGAAACCTAAAGGATGGTGCTAAACTCGTATTAATTGTATCACTTAAGGGTCACTTAAGGGCTACCGGTGCTTCGACAAGGTGCTGGAACACAAAAGCGAGAAATATGGCACTTGAAGTCAAGTTTTTTACAATTTAGTTTTGAATTTAGCATCTTTTTTCTTTCAGAAAAAGCTAACTTTACCCCCCAAGGGGTCACTCTAAATCACTGAATGCCCTATTTTTGAAGTTTTTTTTCTCAAGTAAAAAAAAAGCGACGAAGTCCAATGATACCTGTTGAAACTAAAAACAAGCTAAATGTGATACCTTAGTCATTGTGTCAAGGGTAACTGCGCATGCGCTGAATTGTGAACGTAGTTGTTAGGAGTCCTTGACATGAGCCCAAAACTGGAGGTCAATCCTTGTGATCATTGGTGAAACGACCGCTCTTTAAAAAAGGGTAACTACAACAGCATATTAAAATGGAAAACCAAGTATATATGAAAGAGAGAAATAAAAGCCACTTTCGAAGAAGTGGTTCTATTTAGTTTTCTAGTTGAAACGAGTAGTTGGCGAATCTCTTAAGAAATAGTACTGCGTAACAACCACATTCAGAAGATTTATGAAACAAATTGACTTCGTTTTTTAGAATGTACAATACTTGTTTTGAAATTGTTCTAATTTCTATCCGGTGAAAATAATGTTTCGGTTGAAAAGTTTAGGATTTGTTAAAAGGTGACGATTTGTTCTTAAGTTCTGTTCTCTCATTGTTTTTAGTTTTCAGAGGAAGTAGATTTTAAAATATTTTAAACTGAAACCCTTCTAAAAACAGGCGTTTAAAAAGAGTTCATATTTATGTAATGGTCGTAATAAAGTATTATTTATTTTTGTGCAACAAATAATTGTCATTTATTGAGTGTCAAAGATTGTTAATTGATTTTCCTGATTATCCAGTACTACATTTGCAAAAATTTGGCAAATCGCCTTACAGAAAAACATGTTGCGATTTGTGAATCTGCTGTATTCTTGCTTAAGCTGTAATTGACAGTTAATTATAACTGCTTTTGTTAAATAACAGTTAAAATTAACTAGATTCTGATGTACATAATATAATAATATAATATCAATAATGCACATCAATATCCCGCACTTATAATAATTAACCAAATTAAATAATTATGAGGCTTAGAATAACTTAAAAAATATTCTTCGTCCGTGGATTAGGTAAGCCCCTCGAGACCAAATCAGCTGGTACGTCAAAGTGTGGCAAAGAGATGATCTGTCACTTCTCCACCTTCTTCTGAATTTCATCTTACTAATTAGTTGTAATTGATTAATTTGCAATTAATTGATAACTTAACTAATTAGTGCGTAATGGACTTACTAGAAGACGAGGATGTGATTCTGTTGGATGCAGAAGAGGAGGAGTCAGGTGTGCTGCAGGTCAATTACTACCTATTCTTCCTCGCTCCTATCCTCTATACCATAACCAAGATATTCCACAATGTATCAACAAGGGTAAGTTCAACGATTAATTAGTTGGGTCTCGATTGCTTTCGTTCATTAACTCTGGATATGATGTTTGTCAATTAATTAAGTTAAATTAATTGCTTACTTCCTTCTAGATTTCCCAATTCTTTTTCCACCCTAACGCAACGGAGCAGAAGAAGTACAGTGAACTGGGTAAAACGAAGGGACTGATGCAGGGCCTATCCATGACAGACGATTTTGCCGCTTACTCAAAGCTCCAGCGGAAGGTGAACCAGATTACTTTAGAACTGGAAGCAGACGGTAATTCAAATCATGTCATCAATCATCAATTACTTGATCATCTAATTACCTGGAAAAGCATTTTAATTAAGTAACTGTGCTTTACAGCTCTAGCAAGGAAGGCATTACAGACTGACCTAGCCCGAATGATTAAATTTGGATTGTATGCTCTTGTGGTAAGACTTTCAAACGATCGTATCGATTCTGAAAAAAATTAAATAGGATTTGATCGATTGATCTGTAACCGGAAGTTGACCTGTGAAACTACTTTTCCTTCCAGGGCGCGATCTACGTCTTGACGTTCTTTTGGTATGGAAGCAAGATGGCCGTCATAGTTCTGCCATTCGATTGGTTCTATCCACTGGGCCCAATCCTTTCGTATCCCACTGGTATTCCAGGAGCCCTTAGCCTTCCCATGTGGACACTCCTTGTTCGGACGGTGTTAGCCTATTTCTAAAAAGGGCCGGTAACGTTACCGGTGAAGAAAGTATGTGAAACCCGTTTCAAAAAATCCTGTCCAGAGATTTGATGAAGCAGAAGAAAAACTACACGCCGTTGTACCTGTCATAAGTTAATCTTTTTTTAATTGTAGTCAAAGTTAAGAGCTAATTACTGTTTAAAACACTGTTCAAAAACTGATCACATGTTTTGAAACACTGTTCCAAAACTGATCTAAGTTTAAAGCTACTGTTCAAAACCTAATTTAGTTAAAAACACTGTTCCAAAACTGATTTAATTTAAAAATTACTGTTAGAATATCAGTTTTGTTCCTGGGAAATCTTGCTCCTAGAACACCAAAAATTGTGTTGTTTGCGTGTCATTAAAAAGAGGTTTATCTGTTTGGATATCATGCTAATTAGCTCAAGTCTCCATTACCGGTAGCGTTAATTAATTTGGGGTAATTAACAAAGTTGGTTTAATTATTAATTACGTTTGTCCTCCGTGTCATGGGCACCTCCCTGCCACCTACCTCTCTCTGCCTCAGACAGAGATGCAGTTTCCGTCGAGAAGAGTTCAATGGGCAGAGACAACTCTCTCGCTCAGGTCTTTGTTGTCATTTGCTAAAGTACCCCTTCCCGATACCCACACTAACAAGCTAAGGTGTCCATTGAGGGTCGTTGGACAGGTCAGAGGTCACGACTGACCGTGACACGAGTGCTACAGTGGGACATGACCCGGACAGTGACACGAAGTTTTGCATGTCAATCAATTAATGTTGTTGGATTGGAGGGGTTCACTCTTCCACAGGATCAGGTGGTAAGTTCACCTCTTTTTTTTTGCAATGGAATCGTCCAATCTCCACTTTCACTTATGGAAGATTCCATTCTCCTTTGTTTACATTCATCAATCAACAAAACACCTCTCCTTAATCCTCAATTAATTGAACCATCAATTAACAATGTCATCTTTCAGACCCAAGTAAATCAAAGTTAATTGTTAATTAGTTTAACGAACATGCAAACTATGATTTATTGATACACGGTAACATTCCGAAACGTCATAAAAATTGGGCTTTTGTAGTTAAATCTGGTGCTTCTGTTTCCATGTCATGTTTTTTTTATCGTAACTTGATACTTGACGACACGATCGTCTCGCCGCTCCTCGATTGATCGATTAACTTGATTTTGAGGTCAAGTACTTGAGCAATCGGTAATTAGAGCAAAGCGTTCAAGCGGACACGATTATGGTCAATTAGTTTCCATTATGGTCATTGGTCTACATCGATAATCATGTCATGTCCAGGAATCATTGGCCATGGACGATGGCTTAGGTGTTACGATTTACGATTAATTACGATTAATGAAAGGATATTTTGGTGTTGAAGATGGGTAAAATGAGAAGTGGTGAAGGTTGGTTCGATCGATAGTTGACCGATGTTGATGAGCGGGTGGAAATGTACACGGGTATCTTAGGATACTGGGAAATTTTTGGGAAACCCCGTTCCCGTATTGGGAAATTTCCCAGGGTACCCTGGATATCAGGGAAGAGTTTTGACCCCCGACTGAAAAGCTTTATCGTTAATTGACATTAATTTGTGCTGATTTTGATGTGGATTTGACAAGGGTCGATTAGTGATTGGTGCCGTGGGTGGAGGCTAATTTGGCTTAAGTAGTGCAGAGGCGTACTTAAGGGGTTAAGTAGGTCGCGTACAAGGAACGAAATCATCCTTGGATCTGACACGAGTGCCTCACTTGAGTAACAATTGATAACTTCTCACTTTCAAAACCTAGATACCAGGTGAGCAAGAGTCTTCCTACTTTCCAAAGGGCCCACTTAAGGAGCCCTTAGCGCAAGGAGGACGACGAAGATGTTCCTTGGAAATAGGGCGACAGCCCTGGATTCCTTGATGCTTATCCACGGCTGACCTTGGCCTAAACCATTTCCACTAAATTAAGGTCCTCCAATTGAGGAGGACAGAAGTAGGGAAGGAAAGTAGAGCAACAGCACAATTTCAAAGGGCTCTTCTTCGGCTTAAGGGCCTTCTAAGTGTCCAATTGCCCTGCTTGCTGCAGCCAGTCCTTCTTTGGACAAAGGAACAATGCCAGGGTCCCTGGAGAGGCCAAGAGATTTTAGGCGAGACCCTTGGCACCCTTCCCGTAAAGGCTCCCCAAATTTTCATTGACTCATTTTCGATTTTTAGGACAAGGGTACTTCAGGGTCCTTTTGAATTGAAATTAGAGACAGAGCATTGACGAGGGCTTGACCATGTCCCTTGTCCCCGCTGGCTCTCTTCATCCCAAGTTGTAAACACCTTTGCCAGAGTTTCTAATAACGAGCAACAGTGAAGCCTCGTTGGAATGTCAATGTGGTGGCGTTGGTCCAATTTGTGACAGGCTCAATGCTAAACCATAACATCCTGCTGCCACCGTGGCCTCTTCCGCTTCATTTCTAAGGTCGAGCACAACCGCAGAGTCGTGTCACAAAAGCGTCGTTGTCAGCTTAATCAAGTGTCAACTCGACCAAAGTCACTCGGCTCACAATTAAGTGACACCAAAGTCACTCGAAAACGATATTTCACTTCCAACGGTGACCGTGGAGTTGCTGCCACAATCATCAATCGATTGACGATTTAAGCTGATAAAAAAAAAGTGAATGATTCTCTTCCACAATCATTTATTGATTAGTTGGGAAATCAGAGTCTAATGGATTCTTCAAAAAACCGTTGTAAGTAGTCATGATTTAACATATCAATTTTCTTATAAAGATTCCTCTCCAGAAACACGATCAGTCTCAAAATATCATTTTTCAATTAGGTTGTACTTTCCCTTTTTCAATTGCTCCAATAGTTTTGTGATTGCGATTGCTTGATTCAGTATCATTTCCGGTATTTCCTTGTACTTGTGCAATCTAGTTTTGATCCTTGTTGGCCAACCTCTGTTTTGGTGGAGGTAGAGCCAGCAGTTGAGCAATTGGCATACAAGTGGCAAAAGTGACTGGTAGAGCACATCGCATAATTAATACTGGTTTTTTATGACCATGCACTTGGATCGATGCTGAGTGAAGCATGTACTTGCTAAAATACTTTTGCTAATTTTATGATGCTGCCGTATTGGTCGACCTTGACCTTGAACCTGCGACCAATATTCTTGAGGTAAGAAATAGCAAGTGGGAAATTGAAGGTTTTAGAAGCAGTGCTGTGACACTGAATCAAAATGAGAATTAATTGAGAAGCCAATGAAGCAAAGTGAAGCAAATGAGGCAAACGAGGCAAGTGAGGCAAATGAGGCAAATGAAGTAGAGTGGGAACAATGGGAGAGTTAATTAAATTGTGTGTGATGACGCCATGGTAGAGCTGGAAGGTCAGTGTAATGAGGATATGTCGAGATCTCACTGTAAACGGTTGGGCTACGCTGCTCGCTCAGAGCCAGACCCAGTGCCCACTAGAACGAGTTTGAGGTAGTGCTGAGAACAAGGTGAACAAATAGAAGGCCTCTAAAAAAATCAAGTGAAGTTGCTAGTAGATTTTAGAGGTCAAATCACGGTGGCCCGAAGGAGCTTCCGCAACGGTCCAATTCATTAGTTTTCACAAGCACGCCATCCAGAGCGGACTCAGCCAACAGCGCTTCAGCGTCGTCAAGTTGTGTAACCAGGAGTCGTTCAAGGACTTCACACACTCACTGTCAAAGTGAAAGCGAAAAGGGCTTCCGGGAAGCAAGTTCCGCACAGTGGATTTTTTGGAAGCGTTTTTTGGCCGAGCTTTTGTTTCTGAAGTGGTTTTTTGATCAATGAGCTTTTGTCTCCGCAACAGTTTTGACCAACGAGCTTCCGCTCCTGAAGCGATTTTTCGACCTTGTCTCATGCGGTTTTTCGACCAATGAGCGCTTACCACCCGAAGCGGTTTTTTTTAACCAATCAGCTTTTACTTAACTGTAAGTAATTTTTAAAGTTTTTAAAGCTAAAACTAATTGTTTTTGGTCAAAATGTCGAATATGGAAGTGATGCTTCCTGGATGCTGGATACTGGATGCTGGGCAGTTTTTTTTTTAGAATTGAGCTAGGAATCGAGGCGTTTTTTTTTTGTTCAAGTTTTAGAAAAAGGGATTTTGAGTTTGAGGATCTAATTTTGATTTGATCGACCATCATAACTCAAGTCTGAAGCGTAATCTCAGAAGCGTCTTGTTGGATGCGCTGCATATTTGCTTCAAGGCTTTTGGCATCCCTATCGCGTGCTGAGCTAAAGGTCAGCACTTCAGCTCTTTTTTGCACGTTACGTCATTGGTGCAGTGGCAGGGGAACGGTGCGCTGTTATGAGAAAAGGGAGAGAGATGAGCAGTTGGGGTGGTTATGGACCGCTTTCCGTGTGAATCTCTCAAGGAGAGGGAAGCAGAAGTGATTCAGTGAGGAATTTTGGGAAGATTTCAATGTCAAAGTGGCAGGAATCGAGACTGGGTCGAAGGTCACACGCTTTGCTCCACTTTCAAAAACAGGACGCTGTTTGGGGTAAGGCGAGACGAGGAAAAACAGCGATTTGGAGTCGTCGTAGTTTGGTGTGAGGTAGCGATGAAGGTCACTTCCAGCGTCGTCGCTTGCTCGAGAATCGAGTCCAAGGTCAATAGCCTGGCCATCTTTCACTTTTCAAGGAAAATGAGGCCCCGAGTGACTAGGGCTTTTAGAGCTATGCCTTTAAGGGTACTTATATGACAAAGGTAGAGGAATGAGAAGGTACCCTTAAGGCCTCCTCCGACCACCCTTGTGGTCTCGGTGTGACACCTGGAAGTGCATTGTTGTTGGTGCTGTGCGGTGGAGTCGTACTCGTGGTTGTTTTTGTTTCGAGAACTTTTCCTCCATTAGCGGTGGCTGTGGTAGTTTGTGGGTCGTCGTGACATGGGCCATGTCACATGAGCCATGTCACACCTAATTGGGCCCGGAGTGAAACTGGAGTTTTTGTGGACGAGTTGCCCTTGGCTTCCCTTATGCCTAATTAATTTTTGAATTGAAGTCTGGAGGCTCTTCGATTTTTCGGTTGTCCAAGGCTAGAGGTTCGCTCGTGGATGGATGGGAGACATGGGCATGATCAGACGAGGAGCAACAGTGCGAGAGACGCGCTTGAGGTCTCCGAGAGACATTTTCGCTCTGGCCCACTCCCCGACCCACTCCCGCCACTTCAAGGTCTCTCCAGGCCTAAAAAGCCACATTGATAAGAGGAAGTGGAGCAATGAGAACTTGGTTAGTCCGTCTGGAGACAGCGAAGCGATTCAGCGATTGAGGGCTGAGAGTAGAACTAGAGCAGAAGCGCTGAAGCAAGAGCGAGTTTCGCAAAACATTAGTGAAGCTTGACCTCCTTGACTCCACTCTTACGAACGGTGGTGCACTGTCCATTCGATCAAGGGCCAATAGTGTCGTAGTGGGCCCTTACGCATAATGATCTTGATGGGATGCTGTGAGTGACATGGATGTCACCCACCATTGACGAACGAAGGGGCAAGGGCCTCTGACAGAGTCAAAGTCCTCCCTCCCCCTCCTTCGCGAGTCCGTTTCCCTTTCGTTGAGCGTCGGTTGAGGCTGGGGCGGTGGGTTGGTGGTTAAGAGGACTTTTGCAAGGGGTCATCCTTCAGTTGGTGGGCTGGGCACTCGAGCGAAGGAAGTGGACAGACACTCTGCATGAATTATGAAAGAGAAATTGTGCAGCATTTTTTTTTGCCGGAAGTGTACTCTACAAGAGTGTGAAAAGTGGAGAAAAAGTTGTTTTAAGTATTTTATTTGTGGGAATTGATCTCAATTAGTTACAAAATCAATTAACAAATATTTTTGGGAAGAGCCACTTAACGCCCCACTTATCTCTCAAGTACCCTCTTGCAGGGCCCCACAAATTGTAAATTGTGATCAAAGAGTAAGTAAGTGCAAAACATGTTCGTTCTAAATAAAAACTTTTCACAGGAAAGTGGAACTTTTTTGTTTTGCCGTCATTGTTCTTTTTTTTAGCCAATTTTCACGTAATTGTGTAAATTTGAGCTGATTTTTTTCACCGTGGAAGTGTAATTATAATTAGTCCACGGTGCACCGTGCACGGTCCCTGATTTTACAGAAGTGATTTTTGTGGTACTAATTATTTTGTAAGTGGCGTCGCTCGAATTACAAAAGGGAATTTGACGGAATTTTATATTGAAAATTTGAATATAAATTAAAATTTGAATATTAATTAGAAGTAAACAACAAATTTTAAATTTTAAAGTAACTTTATTTTAATCAACGGATTTAAGGTTTGAATTATTGACTAATTAAAATCAATTATTTAAAAAAAAAATTTGACGAAAGTTGAATTTTAAATTTAGAAAATTCGTTTAGCAGTTTTCGAGATTCGAGATGAGTTTGATCGTTTGATGATTTGATTTTTGATCAGCGATTTAGAAAACGCTGATTTTCGGTTGATTTGAAAATATTGATTCACAATGGATTTAATTTAGTTATGCTGATTTGATGATTTGATTAGCGATTTAGAAAACGTTGGTTCTCTCTCGGCCGATTTAAAAATTTGGATTCACGATGAATTTGATTCAGTTATTTTGATTTGATGATTTGATTTTTGATCAGCGATTTAGAAAACGCTGATTTTGGGTTGATTTACTGTTGATTGCAGAGAAGGGGCCTGTGACCTTTGACCTTTACAAGTTTGTGATGAAATAATGGATGATGAAGGTCAAAGTTATGCCAACCGCTCTTTCCGAATCGCTCGCTCATCAAATAATGCCATTTCCAGTACCACTGCAACGCCGTCACAGCACTTAAGTGAGGCACGGTTACCAAGCGTCATGAATCGCTTGAGCGCTGCGAACGGTGGAGACGAGGACGAGTTGACACCGTCCTCCTCGACACCGTCATTCGCCACTCCACGGCAGAGAACCAGGAACAGTGCACATCACCTACTAAATTCGTCATCACTTGGGAGTCCCGACTCCACTTACTCTGGCAACCCCTCAATGTCAACGTCATATCACTCTCGAGGGAACGGCTCCACGTCCACCGTGGTCCAGGACCCATGTGTCGTGTCATCGTCCACCGTGGACGACATTCCCCAATCACCGTTCGCAGAGGAGGCCAACGGTCCCTATCACATGCTCCCCCAACCCTCTCCCACACCGCCCCCGCCGCCGTCACCCCTCCAACTCCCTCCGAGTCCGCCTGGACTTGAACCGGCTGGCAACGGTCAAGGTCACAACGGTGGGAGCGAAAATCAACGGTCTCCACCGCCGCAGTTGCCCGCCAATATCACTCCAGCATCATCATCCTACTCCCTCTCTTCCTCAAGTGTTGCTTTCTCAGCAAGTTCCTTCAGCAACATATCACCCCTTCGCAACAAAATCAAGAAAGCGTCGAGTTTCGAGCGATTTTCAGCGCAAGCACAAGCGATCAGTAGCAATAATCACACCCAAAACGCTTCGTCGAGTCTCCAGGAGCCGATTTCCAGTATTACAGCGATGAGCTCCGCGGCGGCCACGGTTTCCTCTCTCCAGGCCCACCGTTCCAGCACCGTCTGGGACTACGAGGGTGCTGGATCCATTTCCAAGAACTTTGTGTCTTCGGGGATTTCTGGCACAAAACCCTATCTCATCAAAAAGTTGGTGGCTCGACTGGCCAATGAGGCGGAACTGGAGCGGCTCGAAGCCGCGGCGGCGTCAGCCCTCGCCGCTGAAGCCGACCGAAATACGAACCACAATAGTTCCATTGGATGTGACACAGTGGATGGTGTCGGGCAGCACTCGATTCCACCACCGCCGCAGCCAACCTCCTGCAATACACCCACCGAAATGGCCACGGTCGATTCTCTCATTCGGAGACAGTTGAGCCAAGGTACGCTAAATGAGTGCTCCACCTCCACCGTGAATTTCTGTGACTCCGATCCCACGGTGGACGTTTCGTCGAGAATCGCCGCGGGCTCCTCGAAAACGTTCACGAAGAAAATACCGCTCACTCCTAAGCAGAAGTTGCTCCATCGAATGCAGAGCGGGGAACTCACAATACCCCTAGCCACGACCCCACCGCCGCCGCCGTCACAACAACACCGTGAATCCACCGTCGTCGTTTCCCACCCGTCTCAAATCCCTGAGCAGCAAATGCTCATGAACTCCTTTCCGCCGCAGCAGCAGCACATGATGATGCATGACTTGAGCAAGCAGTTCTGCATGGACGATTCTCAAGGTGGCAGCGGCGGCGGTGTTCTCGAGGACGAATCAGCGTCACCCGGAACCGACCGTTACGGAAACGTCATGAACTACGAAGCGTTCATTCGGTCCACGGCGGGGGATGATTTTTCAGAATCCATGGTCAAGGGGGATGAGGGTGGAAATAGCCAAATACTATACGACGCTTCGGACCCTTACAACTACTACTACGGAAATATTCTAAACGAGGACGAAATCTTTATCAGCAACGGTGGTGGCAACGGTGGGAACGGATTGGGGGGAGGTGGCTGTGTTAGTTCCCACCCCTCGGGGTCACGGATCGTCCACTCGAATCTCCACGGTGGGGGGCTGGAAGACGGAATCCAGTTCAGTCAAGGGTCCGGAGGCCATGGCGGCGGTGGGCACTTGGAATTTATTTTGGGTCTTCCTGAGGCGGGGGAGAGGGGTCGAAGCGATGAAGCGATGCAATTGGTGGAGCAGGGTGGTGAGGAGTTGCAGATTCAGCAGCAACAGTTTTTGGATTCCGGTGAGCTGAATTTTGCGGCGGGGAAGGCGGGGCAGGTGGGTGAGATTTCGACGCTGCGAAATTTGCTGATGATGGAGCCGTTGGCAGCGTCGTCCCGGAGTCAACAGCACGTTGACGAATCCTGGATCTCCGCCGCCGCGGCCGAGTACCAGAATCGCATGACCTCGGCCACGTTGCGCATGACAGGGAACATGACCTCGATGGTTCCAGGAAGTGGGTCTTCGTCAGGGTCAGGCGGGACAGGGTCATGGGTGAGTGAGTGGCCAAGTCGGGTTTGGCAAGGACAGGGTCAGTCACATGACCATGTGTCACATGACCACGAAGGAGAGCAGGAGGAGGTAATGGACATGTCCGTGATGGAGACCAAAAGAGGCCTGTCCACGCATCACCTTCACAATACTCACTCTTCCGGATCTCAGCAGCATGGCATGGTCATGGAGGAAGTTGACCTCGTGACCGAGAGGGACTTGACCAATGGCCTTCCTCTGTTGACCTCCATGCCCATCCCGATGGACCTCCAGTCTTTTTCTGGGGGAGGGGCCCTTAAGGGTCAAATACTCTCGGATCCCTCGGCCCTTATCATGACCCC
>VYYI01002846.1:0-13694 GCA_021029175.1 Bilobella aurantiaca | reverse complement strand
GTCCAACTGGGGTCGTTTCAATGCGTGATCCACCAATGGAAGGTATCAAGAACTACGATCCGAGGAGGATTGTACTGAGGAATCTAAAAATGGGGTTTGCTACTTGTGATGGCGTCAGTAAGCTGATGCGTTTTAGGATGTACACATTGCCATTGGAACGCGATTGTTGGTTGGTTTTAGCCTTTTTCTGTACAGTGGTTTCTTCGGTGTTGACTTTGATTGCAAAGCATAAAAGGTTACCAGGCTGGAAGAAAACGGGAATTCGCATATTTCTATCCTCTCTATCCGCAATAATTGAAGTTGTCAAGTCACAAAGATGGCATGACAACGCAAAAATTAGATACTACTATCGTCTCGTGTTCGGTTGTTGGATAGTAGCACTCTTGGTAGTTGTGAATGGTTATCGAGGGTTATTTACATCATTTATCATATCGCGGCCACCGGCAACACATAGCTGGAACACTATTTCTCAACTTCGAAACTTTTTAGTTCTATCAAACGGCAAACGATACTATACTTATCAGCCTAGTGCATTTATTACGCACTTGTTCAGAAAAAGTAACTTTACAGAGATAGATTCCTTTGCCTGTCAGTGCATTGAAAATAAGTTTTACAGGCCTGAGGCCTATATGTTACCAAAAGAAAAATTTGAGGCTTCTTGTGGCTTGTTCAAGAGTTTCGAAAAGGAGATAGCTTTATTGAGCACAATAGTTGACACGTATTTGCCTAAAATATCTGCCGAAAATTGCGTGGAGTTCTTCTTGAGCCAAAAATGGTTTGCCCTAAATCTGACGGCAACGCGAATATCCGACCACTCAAAAAATGAGACAACTTCAATTTCGACAGAACAGAAATTTCAGTTTATGTTTGGTCAACTTGATAAACCGGAAAAATGGACTACCAAGGTTTTGATTAAGTGTAATCATGCGGCACTTATCGATGAATTTGAAGCAGTAACTTCATTTGTGGTTTCCTATTCTCACAGTAAAATAGATTCGGCTGCGAAAACAATTGAGGCCCCGGAATTTACCGTACGAGAAGATGAGCGTTTTATTGAGTGGGATGGATTCAACTTCGTGTCACCTGACTTGGGTAAAGAATTTGCCCAACTCGATATGCAAATTAGGTTACGTAGTTTTGTGGAGCACGGACTTTATTCAATTTGGCTCAAGTCCATTACACTGGAGGAGAGACATAAAATTCAACGAATGTCGGAGCAAATTACAATTCTTAGAAAATCACCAAAGAAACTCAAGTTGAGTATTAGCACAATTACAATTATAATTGGTTGGGTGCTCTTCTTGGGAATCTCTCTGTCCTGTTTCTTTGCAGAGATTGTAGTAAGCATGACTTATATGTATATAAAATGGAGCTGGCAGTGAACGAGCAACCAAATTCATCAAATTATTTCTAGCTAATTTAAGCAAGAGGTATTGGATTTGTGTAGCTGGAAATATGAAGAGCCCTTCTTGAAAACCATTTCATATTTTGTCATAAATTTTATGTTTATATTTTTCCCCACAATTTTTTCAACTGTTCTACACTGAAACTTAGTCTTGAGTTGCTAATGCTACATTTTTAGCCCCAAATTGTGATTCAAAATACGCTGAAGTTAACTATCACTACAAGATATTTGAAAAACATTCTCATCTTTTTATTAAAAAAATATTAAAAAACAATTTTATAATAATAAAAATTTATTAAAAAACTTTTGAAAATTAAATTAAATTGGAGTTTTTTTTTATCTTAAACAAGGTAGCTAAGTTAAACCGTTAAATAGTTTAAGGTCGTTGCAAATTGGTTAATTGTGTTTAACAAATTTCAACTATCCTTACCATGGAACATAGGGTTGACCACCTAGGAGCCTCTACTTAGGCCGAACCTTGTTCTAAGTAAACCGGCTCAAGCCCACCCGCGACAATCATAATTTTCCACTCACAGTGGTGTGTGGACCATATAACCTTTTTTCCTATGCTGCTCCCGGTACTCGATCCCGGTAAGTACCCGAGCTGGGACAAATAACATATAACCTTTGGTATTATGTTTTACCTTTGGTTTGGGGGTGATAAGGATGCCGAGGCTGACAATGTTTATTGTTTTAAAAGTACGTTTGAATTCCTGCAAAAAACATAAAAACATAGATTCAGAATCTATAATTTAAAATAGGATGTGCACACATATATCTCTCTCGAATTAATTCTGATCAACGTTAAATAGTGGCGACAAAGAGGGTGTAACAATTTTGAGGACATTTAAAATTACTTAATAACCTACTTACACACTACACAAATATACTTAAGAGTTATTTAGAGGGATATTGCCACAATAAGACAAAATGTAAGTTTAGTTTTAAAGTAAAGTTAGGTACTTTGCCAAAAATTTCAACATGCCATGTAAATTTCACCTATTTCACCTAGAATTAGTACGTGATTTGGATAATATAATAAAGCAAGATGTTGCAACTGAATTTTGCTTTTTATATTAAAACCATTATAATTTTTTGTTTCTTGGCGTCTCCATTCATTGTCTTAAGGGTCTGATTCTTCCCCATTATTTCGACCCCATAAATTACCCCCACACCGTTAAACCTTTTTTTTTGGATTTTGACATTTTTACAATAAAATGAAATTTTTGATGTTCAGTTTGGTGAATGCTTAAAACGAAATAAGCAAGTTAACAACGTTCTTAAGAATTATATCTCCAAATATTGTTAGAACATAAGCGTTTGAATCCAGCACGAAGTGTTTTCCTATGTGTATTGTAATTGGCGTTCGAGACTTCCAAAAGCGGTGTTCATAATGATTTTGTCTTGTGTGTGTTGAAGCATAGTTGCAAAATTTAAGAGAGTAAGTGTGGCACGTGGAACCAAAGCGAACTACGCATGTCAGTGCGTAAGATGTGACGAGTGCAATGAGTACAGCCAATATTTGGACTAGAACATAGGATTCCCGAAAAAACTTGATCGCGACAAAGAGACTCATAACTACAAGTATGTCTGATAAGTACATTACAACTTCCCCAGCTTCCGAAAAAACGTCATTTGCAAATCCGTTCAAGACCTGTTGACAAACGTAAGTTTTCTCCAAATCTTCACCTATTTCTTCGGTATTACTTGCCATGTTACTAAAACAATGATTTCATTATACTTAAAATAATTATAATTAAAATTTTTCATTTTAATTATATTACTGTAGTTTGAGCATCCAAACTCGAGTAGCATTTGTGTACATCAGGGAACAATTACCAAACATGTAGATCGCAAACACGCCATAGATATATCCTATACAAGCCGATACTATGAAGGCGGTGCCAAGAATACTAGTCGAAGTACGGGTTGGCGTAATGTGCAAATGGTGCTGCACTAGTTCAAAAACTGCGTACCCCAATCTAGTAAGTTCATTTTGAGAATAAAGTGCAAAAATTCCAATTACTGGCAGTATAATTGGGCGTGCGTAAGTGAAGCTTTTATTGAAAAGTTTGAAGAAGATTTCGTATTCATCCGTTTCAGAGTAAAGTGGCTGAGAAGTTTGGTTATCTAGCAAATAAGAACAACATTTTCGTCTATTAGAAGTAATTAATGCAGACTTTGTAACACTGAAAACAAAATCTGAAACTAACTGAAAAACTGATACATGAACTCTCACAATTCCGACTATATTAGCAATTTTTGCAAAAATGGCCATTCTGCTGGATATCAATTTTTTTTATATCATTGGCCCTAATATCACAATATTGCCAACATATTGTTCTCAAAGTAAACTATGATATTCCACCTTATTTCATTTTGATCAATGTCACCAAAGCGGACTACAATCTTGGGTATTTCTACTTTCCGTTTTTGGATACACAGAAGAAATATTCAGTGCTTATTGTCCTATATGTTTATATGAGTTATTTGTGTTAACTTACGAAAGTATTTTTGGGCCAGCAAGAAGTTGGACATTACTAATGAAATTTCATGCATAAATGTAAAGTTCCACAACAGAGCAAACATTAGCAGTAGAATCAATATAATAATGCCAAAGACGAGAAGTTTAATAGCGAAGTTTGTAGTAAGGAAAATAGAGGTTGCAAAAAATACAATGGTGATCAAATTAAAAAAGATTGCGCTGCAAATAATCCCCTGTACCTGCAAAATAGTTCGTGAACGCTCAACAACGTAGAAGTTTTTCTGTTTTTGGAATCTAAAACTGTAGATTCCCCACTTGTATCCAGCGTCTAAAGTTTCCATTACAAATTCATAAATTTGTCTGGAGGACATTTTTGTTGCACTTACAATTGTGTTTTTATTTCAAACCTAGTTACCGAATAAGCAAATTTTAAGTCTAAATTATTTCGCCCTATCTTTGCTAAAGCGAAGTCTGATACACTAGTGCTGTAAAAAGAATGACAATACCTTGTCCTGCAACTTAATAATCACACTGAGCCTAGAAGTTAGGTTAGGTCTAACCTAAACCTAGAGTTATAGGCTTGGTATAGTTGAAAATGACTTTCTGGAGAATGCTGGGGTCGATGCTTTGCATGATACAAAGTGCAAAGTATATTAGGGTGGAATTATTTATTATTGTTTGAAGCTTATTAGGTTTTGAATGTGGACCCTTAGACAATGTATAATATTAATGCGAATGGGTTCAAGCTTTATGCTCTAATTAATAAACAATGCTTGGCATTCAAGTAAGAAATTTGGATCCTAGGAGTCTACACTGAAAAGAAAATGCAGTAAACATTCTGGATCCCTGGATACAAACCATTTTTCTAAAAATGAAAAGACGGACACATGATCGATACTTTCCTTTGTTTGATGGTAATGTCGTCTTGAAGAGTTAACAAAATACCAACTATAATACTAAACAATTCAGCACCTTATTTTTAAAAGCTTTTTATACTTTCAAGGTAAGAAAGTTCATCAATTAGAATATCTTGACAACATAAGCTCTGTCCTAAAAGGTATAGTTATGTTATGTCTATATCAGTCAAGTTATCTCATGTCGTTATTGTCAGTTAGTTAAGACAGTGGGCTAACACAGGTGCATAGGTTATCTTAGTTCATTTGTTAGTTATTCTTGTCAACCAATAAGAGAGCTTGTTTGTTAAGTACCGGACGCTGCCAGTACCAAAAACAAGGCTGACAGGCCGTTGTTCAAGGATTATTATGTTTTTACTTTTTATAATGAATGTACATTTGATTGTATCCCTGTTTTGACATCTCGTCAACGTCCTGTGTGGGCACAAAACCATAGTAATACAGTCTACGTTTATTGTTCGATTAACTTTTTAATGAATGTTCATTGATTTTTGACCCATCTCTGTAAACTAGCGGTGTGCTTTTGAGTCATTTATTGAGACGTAGGGTCATATTTAGATCAGCTGTTTAGGCTGGTAGCATTTCCGGTACTAGCTCAAAGTGAGTTATTATTATTATTAAAAAAGGTATTATTGTAAGTGCGTGACAAATTCTTTTCACGGAGATTATTTTGGCATTTCAGAATGCAACACTGCTTCCCATGAGCGTGTATCGAATCCAAAATTCCCAGTTTGCCTAGAACCTCTTCGAGAAAATTGTCACCGCCAAGAGGACTATTAATTGGATCTTAGAAAAGCACAGATGTTTTCGTTATTTCAAAGGTCAACGTCAAAATAAAGACTATAGAACAAATGGTTCTATGACAACGTGATAAATGAATCATTCATAAGTTGCCTCGTAGGTTAGGGAAGAATAATATGTATAGGCCAAATGTGAACCCCCGATGACCCCTTGACCTCAAAGTAACCTTTCAAGTCAAACTCTAGTTTTGTATTAAACAAAAAGTTATGAAGGTCTCGATGACCACATAACCTCCCTTTACCTGGAAATGAGTCTTAACCTCAAATTTCAAAATTAAACTCTAGTTAAAAGCCAGAATATGCTAATATGAAGGATTCAATTTGCCATTCGCCAATGCACATAGCACATAATTTGTGTTTACGTAATTGCATTGCACGACAAATGGTGAAACATGCCGAAACCGCCAACCATGGCTTCATCATATGTCATTCCAATTGCTAAACAATACACTGGCAGTTTAATGAAATTACAAAGGAATGAAACTGCAGTAAATTGCATTAAAAAAGTGTATACTTCCCTTCATCGCCTGCTCAATTTATTCGTTTTCTTGATACACTAAAGAAGAATTTTAAGTTATCAGTTACAAAAGAGTTTATACGATGCTTAACTTGGCTTTGCTACTAGTATTCCAGAGAAGGAAACTCTGTTATTGTAAAATTTAATACGTTTAAATTACAGAAAATTGCAGATGATATCAATTTATTCTTGTTAAAATTGCCAATTAATGTTTACAAATTCAATGATTATAACAGTTGAGACAAATCAATTCAAATTGTGTCGGCAAAGATCCATCTTTGGTCCAAATTGTGCACATCTTTCACTTTCATGGATACTCCCAATCTGTCTCTGCCAAATTTCAAAATGCGTTGTAAATAATTATATATTTTAAAGCATGGAAAGTTGGCTTACTCGTCCAATTGAATAACTTTGTTGTTGAAAACGCTCCTGATGAAGTACGTAAAGGCGTTTGGCTGGACTGGCTCAACTACCCATTGTTGATTGGTGTACATGTGCTTCTCCTGAAAACAATTTACACAAACTTAGACTAGAATAGTGCTCCAGCACAATAATTTTTGAATACAGAAGAATTTTGAGGAAAGAAATATGATGCCTGAAATAAGTTGCCTTACAAATATAATAATCTCGCTCTCATTCTTGCGAGACAAATCCAGAGCAAACCTGTTGTTCATCATGGTTGAGAAGACATAGACTTGTGGGGCTGTCAAAAAATTTGTTGCTTATAATTATGTCTGAAACAATTAAAATATTTGCTTTGTATGAAATTAAATTTTGTAGTTACAAAGTTCCTTTGCCACCCATAATTGATTTGCAATGTCAGTTTCCTTCCAAGGGAATGGAATTATGGGATTTTCATTGTATGTAACGTTATCCCTTACATCCAGAACCTAGGAAGTAATGTGGCAATTAATCATAAAAACTTCAAAAGTTAAAAATAATTTGGTACTTTAAATATAAAATTATAGTCATATTAGAACAATAAAGAATTTAATTTCATAAATTACTGCATGGTTCGTGGCAGATATGATCTTGTAAATTCCGCCATTTGTAACTCTGGACTGACCTGTCAAAAGGAAATTTTTCAGTTACAGACTCAACGAAAAAAATTCAAATAAATCTTTTGAAATAAATATTTTTCAAATTTTACCGTAGGCGGTAGACAGGCAAGCCAAAACGAGGATCACAGCATTGATTGACATTTTACTAAATGTTTGTTTTCAAGGGTGGTAGAATGATAATAATTTGTTGAAATTTGGTTGATTTATATGAAAATTTTATCAATTAATTGCCTATTATCTGCGTCAATTGATTGAAAAACCCAACTCAAAAGGCGGCTTATCAAAATGTAACATGATAAACAACACTTGTTCTGGTTGCGTTGCCATTCAAAGTATAGTAGTCCAATCGATGAATTAATGAAAAAATTTAATTTTCAATCAGATTATTGAAGTGCTATTACTTTTGACGTATGAACGACGACGTAAGACAAAGTGAGAATTTTATCAGGCTAAATTTTGAGAGGTTTGTTTATTCCAAGAACGGTTCCCCGAATTTTGTAATCAGTTATTCATTTTTAGAAATTTACAATGCAATAATTTTATTAAAATTTTGTGATTAAAATTGATTAAAATTCTTGTAATCTTACCAAAAACTTAACATGATAGCCAATAATTGAATAATTAAGCACACTTTATTCCGGATTCACGTACACATCTAAAACCTGCAGCTTGCGTTGATATGCCGAATGTCAAATAATCAATTGATTGATTATTTGATGGGAAAATCAATTGTAGTTCTTTTCTTACCCAAAGCGTTGTACATTATTACAATCTATGATTAAGAAATTACAAAACACATTTTGAAAATTTATTTCTATATAAAGGCGTTGTAAGTTTGCTTACTCGTCCAATTGAATTATTTTGTTGTTGTAGAGGCTCCTGATGAAGTACGTGAAGGCGTTTGGCTAAACTGGCTCAACTATTTATTGTTGATTGGCGTACATATGCTTCTCCTGCAAACAATTGCTGGCTTAAAGTCTATTTGCGGTAGCAAGTTAATTTTTTATGGGTAGTGTGATATTGATCTCATGACATTACTACACTACATTTCCACAAATTTTGTTTCCGACGACAATTTGTATTTTGTTATTTGTGCTCTGGTATTTAGTAATTGGTTTATTGCGGAAGGACTTAACATGAAATGTTATGTTAAGGATAAAATGTAAAACGTAATTAATAATCTACTGCCCACTGGTTAGGACACTTGTCCAAGCTTGAGTAGGTGCCGGGATCGAGTCCGGGTTGCCGCACAGAAAAAAGTGTTTGGTGTTTTAGCGGTGAGTAGAAGCGTGCAGTAGGTGCGGTCGAAAACGGATAGAAATTATGTAAGGGAGTAAAATAAGTTCTAAATAATAAGATAATAATTAATATATTGAAATATTGATTGATAAAATTAAGCAGAATTCCTGTTAAATAATTTTTACATAGCTAGCAGCAGCATGCACTTAGCTAGTAATCTTTTCAGTGATATACTACTTAAATAGTAAATAAAAATTTACAATTTGTGATTTGCACAGCCATAAATTAAACTATAAGTTGCTTTACGTTGTGAAAACAAGATCCAGAACCGCAACACTTCTCTACAAAAAAAAGCATGATGATATATACTACAGCCTGCTTGCCTAAACAGGTTATTCAAAGTAGCAAGGCAAACTAACAAAAAATGGTAAGAAATAGTAAAAAGAAAAAAGAATAAACGTTTTTATTGACGTTGTGTCGAAGGCTAAAGATGTTACCTTCAAGGTGAATCAATTAACAAACCTGGTCAGGGCTTCCCATTATTACAAATTAATTACCCTAACACACATAGTTCCGTTGATACGCATCAAAGTAACCCTAGGCTACTCACCGTTTACTCACCTAGTTTACTTAAACATTTACTATTAGTCGTAAAATTTCTAAATCATTCCCTCGTGACAATGTTCGTGTTCCTAATTATTTGCTATTGTGGAATTGGGGTTTACGGAATGCCCCGTCGCGGAAGCGGTTACCAGGATTTGAACCTACTTTTGAGACATGCGCCGAAGCTCAAATATGGCGACGCCTGTTCTACCACTGCGACTGAGTTGAAGTTCAAATTTGACCTACTGGAATCGACGGATCCTAGAGACGATGACGCCATTTCAAGGGTACGAAGTGCATTTATTTCGCACAACAGGCCCACTTGCAACGAAACTCAACTCCACGTCTGTGGAATTGAGACGAGGAGGTGCATTTGCGGTGAAAATTTCTACCCTACGCAACGCGGCAACTATAAGTTAGAGAACGGGAAGTGCGTTAGAGCTGAGGGGAGGTTTTGCGTTGCAAATGAGTACAATTGCGAGTCGTCAACTTCTTGTCTTGCTGAACGCACTGGTGCGCCGTGCACAATACAACTTATGGTAGATTACGCCCAGAAGCAAATATCACAGGGATACAACACATTTGAAGCGCTTTGGAAAATAGCTGCTGATAGAATTTGTACGTGTCAAAGACGGCAAATTCGATATTTCGGATAGCGGGTAAAACCCAAAAAATACTCAAGGTAAACTACGTTCAGCTTTGCAGGCAACAATTTCAATATATATAAGTAATTATATCAATATCACACTCGAAAAAATGTTCTGTGTTAGAGTTTTAGAATTCATTTTCAAAGTTTTCGCTTGACTCGTAACAGAGCAACTAAAAACTAAACTTATATAAGTTGAATGAATTGTTTAATTACTTTGTTATGCAAAATAATAAATGCACTGAATTGAAGTCCGAACGGTTCTTTTCCCGCGGAATAAAATGACTTAAATTTTTGTCTAAATAATGTTCACGCTATTATCAATATAAATTTGCTTTGATTTTAGTTGATTTGATTTCTAAGTAAGTTTTTGAGTTTTATATTAATATAAATAAGTTTATACTTACATAAGCTTATATAAATTAGTCCACTCATAAAATTGATCTTTGGGATTTAATTCATATTTAATAATTTATTCCTCATGCAGGATTTTTTTTACAGGCAACAATTTGTACTTGACTAATCAACTCTACTGCCATTCATACTTTCTAACCCAATCAATCTCAAACGTATTTTTAGCCCATTGATCAGCTTCAGATGGATCAAAGGGCTCACCACCAAAGAAATTACCACCAACAGCCAAATTAAGAATTAGGTAGAAATTCTTATCAAATGGTTGTCTATTCCCTGTGTAGAATCCTGACCAAAAGTTACGCTCAAGCGTCTCAGTGTGATAAACATTTCCATCTACAATCCATTGAATTGCCCATGGACTCCAATCCAATCCAAATGTATGGAAATCCTCACTAAAATCAGTTGGGAAATTTCTTTCTCCGGTTCCAGCGTCTCCTTTATTATTCCAAGATGGGCCAAAGTGCAATGTGCCTAAAATTTGACTGTGTCGTTGACCTCGATACTCGGTTATATCAATTTCACCACTTCGGGGCCATCCTCCGTACACAGATGCAGCTGGCATCATCCAAATTGCCGGCCAGAGATGTTTACCTAATTAAGCACTGCAATATGTATCATGTCAATAGTTGGTTTTTGACATGAAAAATTATCAATGTCATATATGTCAATATATCAAATACAATGTCATACCTTTAGGCATTCGGGCTCGAATTTCAAATTTTCCATGGAGCCAATTTGCTTTAGTAGTCATGCGTGAGGACGTAAATTGCTTATCATGATGCTGTCCGTCACCCCACCATTCCTTTCTTGCTGTGATAATTAACCTACCATTTTCCTGACGCGCATTCTCATGACGATTATCAGTGTAGCATTGCAATTCGTTATTTCCAAATCCTATTTTATAAAACCTTTACTCTTACTCTAATAGTAAATGTTAGAATCGAAAATTGATTTCATGTGAAAATTCATGAATTATTGTACATTTGTTTTCAAAGTGTTTTTGTAAAAGGTATTTTTGCTTTGGGTAATTGTGTATTTTGAAGTACCAATTCATTGTTCAAGTATTTTCACCTAATACCAAAAATTAATACGCATACCACTGCATCCAGTTTCAAAATTCCAACGGTCCTTTAGATTTCCGCCGTTAAATTCGTCTTCCCAAACTAAAACAAAGCCTGCTCCATGAACCAGTTGAATTGTTATATTGCAAACTATTCCAAATAAAAATATGTTCTTCATTTCTCCTTCTGACGAAAAAATAATACGTTTGCAAACGCATTTGTATTGATACCTTTTATAACAAAGAGGGATGTGCAAAACAAATAAAAAATGAAGCAAAAAGTTCACCTGCTTCTACGGCTTTTCGAGGAACTGTTAATTGACTCATCCACTTTGAGTTACAGTGAAAAGAATACGTGCGGTTTTGGTTAAAATATGAGTTTTTGTGATAGAGATTATAATTATCATGACAAAAAAGTGAGGTATAATTGATGTTTTTGAAATTCATGGAATTGGTAATGAATGATTAATGCGAAATTTTGACACTATTGAGCACACGTAAACAACAAAATTTAAAAGTTAGTTTAATGACGGAAAGGATAAAACAGTTATTAATTCTGATGATTCCTACGTTTCGAGACATTTATACACTTATGGATTAAATCTTAAATCAATTTCTATTTAATCAATTCTAAATTTTGAATCAATTTTATTTAAGATATTTAGTCTCCTGAACAAGCTTATGTATTGAAAACAAGTCTAAATTTCTATATTTATACCGGCAATAAAATGGTAAACTTAACTGGCTCAACTTTACGTAATAAAAATTGCGGTGAATTCACTTTGCAGCATTGCACGATGCATTTCACCGGAAAAAGTTTCCCAAACTATGCTCATACGTTTTTTTTTTGCCATTAATACAAGAAGATAGTTTCAACAAAAAGTTTATTTGAACATTGGACAAATAGTTTTTTTTAATTTTTTCGTGTACATAGAGCGTTGAAAGTGTACAAAAGGAAGCTGTTCCAATTCTATTTACAAAATACAACGGAGAAAGTTTATGATAAAATAATATCAATAAAAGCATAACATAAAAGCTTCCTGCATACGTTTTCAATGTATGCAGGAAGTATGAGAGAGATCTGACGCTGGATGAAATTTGTCTGAATTCTTTATTAAAAATTCGAGCTTAACCGGACACATGGTATCCGGTATTCGTATCCGGGTATGCGTAGGCGTAACTAGCGTATAGGCAGCAATGTAGGCAGATGTGTATCTGTATATTATATGTATAATTAGATCTAAAATAATTAAATTATTCTACTAAATTAGTAAAAGTAAAATTTCAACATTTACAACCAGTTAAAATAAATTATTAAGTTAAAGTGTTTGAACCAATTTTACAGGTATTGATTCAGAGAAATAGATTCCATCCTTATGTACTCCGGACTCCTCCATGGAAAATGCAACCTACCAGAGTGAATTTCTAATTTCCTAAAAAAAACAGTAAAAACACTTTATACTGCAATGATTATGATGAATAGACGCTTTAAAGAAGTCGTTGTGTATCCAGCTTGACTTTTAAAAATAAAATTTCCGAATGTAATAAGTTTTTATGGCAAAATTATTAACAAATATTAGTTTAAATAATAATTTTTATTTTAATAGAGGATTGAATATTAATTTGTAATTATGAATCATACCCATTGACTTTTTTAACGTTTCATGTATTATATGCACCAAAATTCGAACCCATGTTTCCACTATACTGCACTGATAGAACTTTCAACCGTTTCCGTTTCGTTTCGTATTCGTTTTGTTTTTGTTTCGTTTCGTTTCCGTTTCCAAGAAAAAACTTTCTTTTCGTTCCCGTTTCCAGGTTATTCGTTACGTTTTCGTTCCCGTTTCCTCGAGGAAACAAAACGAAGTGGAACAAGCCAAAAATACGGAAGAACGTTCCCCATCATATATATTTTCGTCTTCTGACGATGTTTTTGAGATTATATTTAAATTGAATCGACTTTTCATTATATGTTTACATACAAATATGCTAGGATTAGTAGTATTTAACTTTATCGTCAATTGTATTTAGAATTTGTACTTATTAATTTGTAATATAATGGCAGAGTCTATTTTACATTATGATTTTATATTCAACATAGCCTAGAAGGGGAGTTGGGGTGTAATAATGTGGTCGATGGAAATTGTCCAAGAGGGGACCTTAGGTGAAATTTTTTTTTTGCGTTTTAAAACGTTGAGAAACGTTTCATTGAAATTTCGAGAATTTTTTTTTAATTTCAAATTTTGTACTTTGAAATTTTTTCTAGAAAGACCCTTGGGTTTAAACTGCTTTCCCACTTTAATGTCAGACTTCGCTTTTGGTCACCTTAGAGGTCACCCCCGTCACTGGGACCCTTATTATGTATCATTTCATTCAAAAGTAGGAAAAATGGTAGGATTGAAGCTTTAGAACAATAAAAACGAAATTGAAGAAAGAAAACCACAACAAAGGAAAGGGCCTCGGAGACGAGTTCCTGCATGGTACCCAACCTTTTACATCGTTTGGCATGCCCAAAGGTCAAGTACTGCTTTTACCCAATTGTCCCTAGGA
>VYYI01002845.1:0-13695 GCA_021029175.1 Bilobella aurantiaca | reverse complement strand
TGAAGGCGGGAGAAGATGTTTTTGTCACCTTGGGTGAGCGACGTCTTGAGCCGGGAGAGGGGGGCTGGCGTAAGCGTTTAGCCTGATTTAATTTGCCAGTGCAGTGAGCAAGGCTCAGGAAGAGCATATGCTCCACGGTGTGAGCCCATTCACTCACGATTAATGTCCCGTATTCAGGGGAATGAATGGGGAAATTGTGCAGAACCTCTTCCATTCAGCAAGTTCAAACAAGCTTAATTAGGATATAATCGTCGTGAGGGACGAGCGCTAGGGAAATTGGGGAGCACTGTAAGATTTTGACTCAATCCACGTCAGACCTTCTCATGTACGAACAAGTGTTCTCTAGTTTAAGAAGATGCGCTTGATTTTCATCCCTACACACTTCGCTCTCGCTGTAGCCGTACGCACAGTGCCACGTGCCTTACCTGAACAAGGGCAACCCTGGGTTGTTGAAGATAGTTTTTATCGTGTAATTCTTAAAAATATTATTATTACTACTACTGTTGTTGTGTGCATGAAATTGATCCGGGTTTCAGCTGGATTTGGTCAGGTTTCGGGAAGTTACGACGCGTTTAGTGGGTAAACTATTCAGAGAACAAGGTCGGAATGGCTGAAGTAAAGAGGGTACGGGGACATTACAAGTGTCGTAAGTCAAATCAAAGTGGAAGTTAAGCTTGGAGGGAGGGGGGCTCTATCCTTGGCAGAGATTGGAGAAATTGTTGGGAGAATGTCCCTTTTCCCTTCCAGAGCGCTCGTGGGTAAGGGATAACGGCTCACTCATTCCATGAGTCCCGGCTGGAATCATTCAGAACCGCGGAAACGACACTCATAAAGGCTCTTCTGGTTCGGGGAGCAAAATTTGAAATGTTTAGAAGACTTTTGGAAACTGATCCAGTACTGGTCTCTTCTGCTCTTTCAATTTTGTGAAAAGATGGGGACGAGTTGAGGTTGGTTCTTCCATATTAGTAATCCTATTCCCTAAGGCTGAGACCACATTTTCCATTGTCATAAGCCAGACAGTGGGGATGATAATGAGCCTTCACGAACGACTCAGTTTTGTTCAGGAGCCACTCAAACGGGGTGTTGCATGGAACTTTTGGATTTATTATTAGTCATTCTAATCAGACCCAACAGAGACATTCAGGATGACCTCTCACAGCACTCTATGGGCTCACATGGGGTGGTGTGTTGAGGATCCAACTGTTACGAGCCTGCCCCACATTCCGCCCGGCCCCACATCATTTTTCAAAAATAGGCTCTCGCCTCTCATCAGACGTTGAGCTATGATGTTTACGATGAAGACGACGAAGTATATGTTCTTCGCCAGAGAATGAAAGTCTGGGTTGGTTGGAAGGGATGTAAGCAGGGAAAGCGGCCGGATGTCTGGAGTGACTATGGAACCCTACCCAATATAGATCCGTGAGCTCCCTTTCCAGAGCCCGCCTATAAGCTACTGAAGAGTCTTGATTAATTTACTGGCTGTTGTGTTGAGTGAGCCACCGCCGGTTCAGAATGAAGAAATGAGGGGGAAGGGGCTCGCTGGCTCAGCAGCTCCTTATTGTTCTTACACTGTCCTCCAGGATTTCCGGCAACAGGAACGCACCTCAGTCTTGTTTTATTCCGTCTCCCCTATTTTCCGTCGGCTAAGCACGCTCTTGTGCTTAGCGTCTGTGTGCATGAAGTACAACGATTCGGGCTATGCATATGTCCCGGGTGAGTCCATATGTGGGAATCTAATGTTATATAGAGTTGTGTATTGAGAGGAAACAAAAGGGGAGCCCATGAGCTGCCGCGTCAGGTATGTTTGCTGAGGGAGGGCAGTTGGTAGTGGGATATACAGTAGTAGTAACAGTAGCAGTATTACTGAGTAGTATTGGTAAGTATTCAGAGTAGCACATACAGACACACACACACACACACACACACGCCACAGTAGGCGAAGCCAGGTTGAAGTTCGGAGAAAGATATTTTTCTATTTAGCTTGTCATAGGGAAGTAAGGAAGTAAGGGAGAATTATTGCTGGGCGAGTAATACAAGGGTTCGTAAAATCAGCCATAAATTCCAGTTAAATCTAACTAGATTTTTCGTGTACGTATTTCTTATCAAAACGCTCCCATTTTTTCACTCACATAAAATCTGTCAGCAGAGTTAGGGAGTAAGGATGTGTGACTATGGGTGTGTGTAGGTGTATGTGTGAGTGTGCGAAAGAGAAAGAGTGAGAGAGGTGGAAGGAAAAAGAGAAAATACGTCTCCACACCATCCATCCTATTCCCCCGTTCATACCGTATGGCACACACATACCGAGAGAGGCCGAGGATCCCAAATGCTGTAGAAATACACCATAAGTTCCTATTCTCTTTCCCATCAGCCTTGAGTGTCCAATGGTTTGTGGTAAAGTGGGGCGGCAGGATGTAGGAAGGAAAGTCAGTAGTGTGTGCACATGCTGTATCCCAAAACCTCCGACGTGAAGATGTACTTGGCATATCTGATAACCCTGCTGAGCCTCCGTCTACTGCTTGCCCCATTGCCCCATCCCAAATGAAAGAAAGAAAGGCAGGAGTCATCCGGCCATTTCCTTGTCCTCCACCCCGTTCCATACGGCCGGGATTTTAATGTGACCGCGAGCTTTTTGATAACCATTGGGACCCAAAGGACGGTGGTTAGAGGAGTGGAGAACCAACATGCAGGGTTACGTGCTCGTAGTGAATAGCTTGTATTCACAACGAGGATTCCAAAAATAATTACCCCCAATAGACGAGCAAGGTGTGACTTTCATCCTGGCCATCCCGTGATGTTACCATCCTTCCTCCCGTAATTAACTGAATGGTCCGTGCTCCCTGGGTAATTATCATGCGGGATGCATTGGCTCACTCCTTTGTTTTTCCAATGGTCAAATCCGTTGGATCTATATAACACGTTGGGGGAAATGAACCCATCCTACCTTCCGGTGGGACATGGTAATAGAGAGGAACAAAGTGAAATATTTTAGTGCAGATCCACTTGTAGTGCAGACCTGCTGCTTATGCAAGATGCAGGAAGTTATAACAGGATTAGAGCTGAGGGTAAAAACGGACGGGAATAGGAAATCAATATACCGGATCCTCAGCCCCGTCGGATTCCTCTGCCGCGGTCGTCAACCCAATTGTGCAAGGCTCCCTCGCATGAGTTTTTTTATATCCTCGAGCTGATTTCCCAGATCAGAAGGGGTGTGTACGGCTGAACTGTGTGTGTTTGTGCGTGAGTGGGTCGTCGGAAGCAACCTAGTGAGTCGTTCGGGGAAACGTCCTTATCACAACAGTTTTCGTAATCAACTGCATTGCTGTGTGTGTGTGTGTGTGTGTGTGTGTGTGTGTGTGTGTGTGTGTGTGCGTTGAAGCCCCGAAGGGCATGAATGTGAAAAATGTCTACTAAATAACATTGGAAGTTCCTCACTGGCTGTGACTCTGCCTCAGAATGTGTACTACTACCTGAGACACTCCTGAACCCTGATGGGAGAGGGCGGGTGGGGGAGTACGGGAGGGACAGAGAAAGAATGATAGTAGGATGTCAAAGCGGTTACAACCTTCCCCTCCATTTCCTTCCAATGGCCCTTTAAGTATTTCTACTTGGTCTCAAGCGAGGATTAATCAGGGTCAGTACGACGACTATTTATCCTCCGGGGCGGGGAAAAAAGTATACGGTATGGGTCTAATGGACAGGAGCAGGGTACTTAGTAGTAGAACGAGAAGTTGCAGTCGTATGAGTCGGAGTAAGAGTGGAGTTAGAAGTACTACGGGATTCTAATTTCAATTCAGACTGAGGGGTGCTTTGCTTGAACCTTAACGATCCGTAGTCAAGTGGATGTTGGAGAGATAATAATATTAATGCGGGCTCACATTCCCGTAGCAAATTTATGTGGCCATTCGCATGCATGGTCTACTGAAGTTCTCCCTCATCAATATAAGCTATCGTCGATCCTATACTCTTCCCATGTTTTCTTCAAGAAAGAATTAAGTCGCAGACCCCCTTGAATCAAAAAGCTCGCCGGTTTGGCCTATCGCATATCATTCAATTCTCCCGGCAGGGGGGGGGGGGGAAATCCTCTGCCCGCTCACACTGCCAGTTTATATTTGAGTATTTGAAAGAAGAAGGCTGTAAAATCTGGAGATGATTGATTCTCATTCTTCCCTTTGAGTCAGAGTTGGTCGCTTGTGCAAGGGGTTGGTTCCTGTGACGCTGGATCCGTGATAAAGTTGGCCCACCAGAGTTGCGGCTTGAGTACTCGCAGTAGAAATAGTAGTAGTAGTCGTCGTCGTCGTCGTCTTCGTGTAATATGGAAACCTGTGGATATAATATTTATTGTTTGACAGCCACCCCCATATCTACCCTCGCGCAATGTCCTCAGGAGTCAGAGAGTGACATGGTGAGGTTAGTTTAATTTTATCTTGGTGGATTTATAAAGTGGAACAAGTCGTTTCTACATCTACGGCTATTCTTTCCAAGTGGCCTGACAGAGACAAAGGGTAATACGGGAGGATGAGAAAAAAGGGGGACGTGTCGGAGCGGCACTCCTTTTCCTACAGATACCATTACTTTCGAAGGAGCTACTGGAGAGGCAGTGAAAGTGTACGAGTGAAATACGATGGGTAGAGTGGCGGAGATTTAGTTGTATAGAGAGTGCAATAATGGTAACAGAGTAATATGGAGACCCGCCGATGCTCTTCGTCGTCGTACGTCAGAAACCCATCTGGGCTGCAGGAAGAACGTAATTTACGATTACGAATCCGTCAGAAGGGTTCTTAGTAAACCCAACTTGCTCCGTAATTGACTATTGTCGTGAAACTCTATGGTGGAGAGTGCCCTCGTGATCCGACACAGCTGAGGGACGCCGTATAGTGTGTACCATTGGAAAGCGAGAGGAGTGTGCGGCTAGTTTTAGACAGTTCTTCCGCTACGGAACGGCCGGTTCAATTATTTACCAATACCTGTAATGTATACGTGTTTTTCCCAAGCACTTTTTGCCCATCCACCCCCTCAATGACCATGTAATTAAGGAGTCGGAGGAGGGAGGATGGACCAGACGGGTGTTCGGCTCTCGTGACTTGGGTGATGGTTACATTGGGACGTGGGCTGAGTCCGGGTGGGAGCGGAGGGTACATAACAAACGGGGATAAGGACCTTGTTGTCACTGCCTCCGTTGTATCGGCTCACTCCTTCTCGCTCCCAGAAAGTTGGACTCGGAGTTTCCGCTGTCTAATTCCCTATCCCATTAGTATTACTCTTCATTGAAGTTCATCGTTAGCCAACTTATAGTCATTTATTGTTACGGCTTTGACTTTTTCCCAGTGCACTCGCGGAAGTACGAGAGTCAAACGTAGGCACATTGACCGTATGTGTGTGTGTACAGTGGTGTACGCGGAAGGAAGACGGCTGTCGGAGTGGGGTCTAACAACGCAATTAGTCTCTCGCAAACAGGGAAAAGAGAGTACAAGCCATAACCCCTCGGAAATCCATCTAAATCCAAACGACGTGTATGTTCCGCTCTGAATGAAGGAGGCGGGGGATAGTATAGGGAAACTACATGGCTCACTACTATACATTATATTACTGGAACTATTACTATTAGACTACGACGACTGTGCAGGGCCTTAGCACTTGAAAATCTTTTATTTTCCTTTTCCTGTAGTCTCCTACTACTTCCATTTCCGTACTCTTCGTTCAACTCTCAACATGCACATTCGGCCCTGTCTATCACTATGCATACACTTTGAGAGTCATGCATAAGCCCGCGTGTTGAGACAGGGAATCAAGAAAATCCATACGGACTGCTCTAGAGGATGGAGAATTCCATTATGGGAAAAGGGAAAAATGTGTTCCATTTCTAAATGTCACATTTCCCTCTCCAGGGATTAGTTTCCCGCCCAAGATCAATAGTTAATGGGTTCAATTTGAGACCACTAACAATATCCCAATACCCTTTGTGACAATTATTTTTTTTAACCCGGAGCTCTGATCTATTCCACTTGGCGTAAATAAGCGCCCACTTTTCATCCGCACTGACGACGGAGGGCTCATTCCGCTCACTAGACTATTCAATACAGGGAGAAATTGTCCATGGTACCGCAGGATGAACGAGTGGGGAAATGACATAACGACCGTGTGCCTCAGGCCATGTTTTCCACCACTGGGCGCAGTGGGGGCGGGCAGGAGTTCAACTCTTTTCCTAATCTCATCTTCCACTTACATGGGAAGAACTTGAGGTGATTTGGGAGTAACTTAGATATGGAATGTAGGTTATCCATTTACATAGTAAATGTCGATTAGAATGTCAAATCATGTGCAGTTTGGGTTTCTTTCTGGAAAAGGTGCGTGGGTGTGTAGCGAATGCAAAAAGTATGTGATGTTCGGGTACAATTCCCTCTATCTAGATGTATATATGCATGTATGTATTTGTCTGCGCGGAAATTACAGTACAGTACAGTTGGCAGTACGTACAAAAGGGTCGTATGTGCAGGACTTTGAATGGGGCTGGTTGTGCACACTTGTGTTGGATGTGCGTGGGGTATAAAATTGTGGAGGTGAAAGGGCTTCGTAGTTTAGCGTCTGATCTAAACTTGGATAAAAGTAAAGCTGGATACGTACACCTGCATGTCTCTGCATGTGCGAGGGGAGAGAGAGACATAGAAAAAACCCGTAAATCAGGTTCCTCAGGTTTCCCCCAACGCCGTTCTTGTGGTAACGCTCGTAGTAGTACAACATTGAACCGCACTATGAAAGTCTACGCTCCTGAACTACTCCACCCTACCCGAAACACTCGTACAGTCATCTCACTTGTGGATGCTGATGTTGATGTCTGGAAGTTGTTATTCCGACGAAAGTTTCCGAGGGAAATTGGGGACGAAAACAAAGTATGGCTTTCACGGGGAATAAATATTTCAAAGAACGATTCCGAGACTCGGCTTCGTCACTCATCTGAATTTTTCACCGGAGCACAATGCTCCCTATCGGTTCCGGCTCGTCGCGAGCCGACGTACATAATGATATACATGACCATTTAAAACTATCCCCAACCCATTCCTTATCTGCACAAGGGTAGCGTGTGAGATAGAGTTGGAAAGGCAAATATGTCCGCCTAAGCTGAAGCCAACGATCGTGGATGCAAAATGTGGAGGAGGAGGTCCTCGTCCCACGAGCGGGAAACCACAAGATTCTATACAGGCTCCACCACCAGCTTGCTATGTGGTTCATGATGGGGTTGGAGGGAGACCACACTACTACTCCTTCTACATTGCACATCCTCCTACCCCTCCCTCTCCAACTCTAAGATCACAAAAAGAAATCACAAAGGATCCGGTCCTAAATATACCTCTCTCTCTCTCTCTCTCTCCCGCGCTAAATATTTAATGAGGCGTCGTCAAACAACCAGAACGTTTAATGAAGTTCTCTTGAAAGCCAAACAGTTATCCATCACCATATTTCATATATGCTTGCCAGAGCCGTGGCGAGGGCTCGGTATTTGTGTGTATTCTAGCGGGGGGAATATTATTAGGAGGGAGCCGCGGGGATTTGCTCAACTCAACCGCCGTTTTGTACCCATGACTCCAGGGTATTTCTACTCAGAACTAGTAATAATATAATTTTTCGTATATGCCTCCGCTACGACTGTAAAAAGTAGCAGGTTTTTCCCAGTTTCCGTCAAAAAGCAACCTTCACTACACCCCCCTCACCTCCCCCGTATATCACACAAGGTAAAATATTTACGCACCGAACCAACAACCACACCATTTCCGCCTGGTTCACCACACCAAACGTGAAATCGTAATGGAAGAATACTTTGACTGTCTCTCTTTCACTCTTTATTCCGTTTCCTGCATAACTTCATTACGTAAATACGTTGGAAAATACGGGCGAAATGCAGTTGTGAAAATGGCTAACAGAGGATTGTAAGGGGAAGGAACAACATTGAGCTGTTCCAAAGATATGGGGAATTTCCAGGATTCTACCCCGTATTACCAAACACACGCATAAACGAATGCTCACACTTACAGACAGATACGTGCAAATACGTACGTACCAATTCAAAGACCCACAAAAACCTTCCGCGAAGCGCAGCGGATGGATGAGCGAGAGTCAGAAACCATGGTGATCTCACACATTTGCCCCAACATTCCGAGCATATTATTGAAACTCGTGGAAATCCATTTATGCACCAGGAATCCTTCAAGTTATGCAATATATAGGGACAAAGTAGAAATGATTCCCTTGCTCATAACCCCTTCTTTATATGTACTCCGAGGGGAAGGGATGGAGAAATCAAGTCTTTCTCACAAGTAAAATTACTATTGATTCTTGCATTCAACTGCAATAGGATTTCTCGACATTGTATATGTAGAATAATGTGGATCCAACATATTACAACTCGCTCGATTCAACGGGAGGGCTGGAGATATAGTGAAAGGAACGGCGGCGGTGGAAATACACAGACTCACATCTCCTCTTGCATCTCTCCATCAACCATCTCATACTCGGTGTTTATGGAATTTTCCCTAGCACTGTGTGGAAAAAGAGGATAACGAAGTGACAGGGGCGTTTTGTTTCCTCAAATTCTCCTCCCTCCACTTTCAATCATATGTTTTGAGGCGCTGGGGGAATGACACGATTTAGTAATACTTCCATGCTCTGCAGAAAAAAGTCTCGGCTCCAGAGACTCAATTTTATGAAAAACTCTCCAATTTTCCACAATGCTCTTCTTCCGCCTTTCCGCCTACTCTCACAGCATTACAACTTAGTACAGTAGTAAGGTTATGCCAGGAGAAAATTCAAATTCTCCCGCATGTGACAGCCCTCAACATGGTTATCCTTACCTGAAGTGTCTACCATAAGCTCCACGTACGCACTCAAGCGGATAGGATTAATTTGGTAATTCAACAGTATTAATAAGGCTGCTATTCAGGATCGTACGTGAATGATTGATCACCGGAGCCCTGGCCATTGTTTACTATTCCCTCCCACCAACAAGGCAGATGCCATGTGAAAGCCATGAGTTAATCACCGGAGGCTGTTGGGAGCCCCGTGCACGTAATGTTCCACATAAATGTCACAGGAGGAACGGGCGGAAGATTGGCGGAAGAAATAAGCAGGGGAGCGGGATGGGTAATTACCTTATCCATGGATCTACTATGAAGATCAAGTGGGAAGGTTTCGTGTAGTTTCGCCGCCGGCATACACATACGGGGGGCGGTGGGCGCACTCTTGATTTACACCTTGATTTCCGAGGTGATATGGATCCACATGGCTGGCTAGATGTGGATCCATGTGACGTCGATACGAATAAATTCATGAGTATGTCAGAGCGGGGACCTCATGATTTTGATTAGAAATTCCTCCATGATGCTGTATGTCGCCTACGTTAGTTTATTAGGTGGATCATGAGCGTGTACTCTCCGCCAATATTATTACTGCTACTGCTCCAGCCCAAGCTCTTCCTTTCGAGTTACCATGTATCACTATCACATGCTTTGATTCTTTAGCTTGTTTTACCCCTCGCCGCTCCCTACGTTGTCCACGTTACTCACGCTTTATGACAACAGCTCCTCCCGCCCTCCTACACTGCAGATTTATCGAGCCGGAACGAGCCGCTCAGCTTTATTTACCCCGTATACATTGACTCACTGCGGCGCCAAAGCACATAGACTTACAAGCTAAAAGCCATGCATGAGTAGTTCGGGACCGCAGGGGCTTACTCGACCAATCTGTATGCATGGGGGTGACGTAAATATGCAAGGAGCGTAGGCCACAAGCACGTCACATATCGGGACGCTCACGACCGCACTCACGATTACCTTCCAGTACATACGCGCCTAGGCTCCACTCATTGTTTTCGTCCCCACCAAAATTCCAAGCGGGGATGGTCTACCCTCGTGGCATTAGAATCTATGTTGGGGGGGGGCCTTAGAGAAAACCATGTGTGGGAGCCTAGTACAGGGAAATCCATGAGAAAATGGGAGTTGTGGGTACGGCGAAGTAACTCCCTGTAAGTTCTGTCGTGAAGTAGGTACTCCGGGAAAAATGCGCCGCTTGTGTAGAAGTGTGCACGGCAGTACGTGCGTAATGGTGAGATAGATGACGGCAGTGTTGTCATGTAGCAATGTAGTCACTAATGGGAGCTGTACGCTCACACACGGGTGAGGATAGAACTGGGTGCATTTAGAGGAAATGGGAGCAGAGCTTTAAATCTTACGGAATGAAGACCTTTTGTAAGAAATGTCATGTGAGCAGTGAGAAGCTATGAAATGGGCTCTCAAAAGTTTCAGCCCAAGTAAATCTTTTAGTAGACCCCGTATCGCACACGAGCATCATCCCATGCACACAAACGCAGTTTGTGTGCTATAGTGTGTGAGTTTGTGTGTAGATCCTTGACGTAGAGGCCCTCCCCATGCCCGTACGTAGGGCCAGAGTGGAAAAAAGAGATTTCCTTTTAATTTCTATGCACCAGGCGTCCTCCCAAGCCCTCTCACGCTTTAGTACACAGATATTTTCTGTCACTGTGAGACATGAGTTCGTTTTCCAAGAAGTTTTCTTTCCGCCGCTGAAAACTACACTGGTAATACCAAGGAAATGGAATCTACAAACGTTCATTTTTTCCACATCCACTTCCCACCGCTCCTTCCTATAAATGTGAGTGTAAATCATCGTCTAGTAATTTAGTCACTGTCATATGCCGTGTCATCCTTCCCACGGCTCTCATACAGTCACAAATCTGGCCCAAGACTGGAGTCTCTTCGCATTAGCATATGTCACCGGGTTCAGATGTGCGTGTGGGGGTGGGAGGAAGATGGAAATGTAGCGGTTTTTTTTATTAACTCCGAACCTAATGACATGCTTTTTTCTCTGTCTTTTCCCAGAAATCCGGGCCATTGAATGGTGGACATGGTGGACTTTCGACGGTATCAGCGGTGAGTACTCTTCTTTTTAGTTGGGACTATAACCACATCGACTCCAATCCTTTTTGGTGTCCTCTCAATATTAGCGTGTGGTAGCGTACATTTCAATGCTCCAAAATCCGTTTTCGAAAGAATCATTCTTAAATTAGGGCAGGGCGTAGTTAACTTGGTATGGACTAGACTATATCCATTTACTAGAATCGGGGAAGGACAAGGGTAAGAGTTGAAGAGAGTTAAACAGGGTCAAAGGGCAAGTTGATTACGTGACGTAAAACAATAAAAAGGATTCTCAGGATTTTCCGAACCGATCCTCCCATTCCCACTTCCCATGTTCTTAAAGAGGAAAATGTTTACCGGGAGAGTTCAATTTGGTCCTTGAGTTCCTCTTTACTTGGATTCACACCGTCTGGGAGAAGAAAGCAATTTCATTCCCAATATTTGGACATATGAACAATATCTTCAACTCAGTCCCCGAAGGTATATTTTTTTAGGAACTCTTCTGAACGTGTAACCATGATAGTCTGTATGCTCTTCCGTTGGAAGAGTTGTAGAAGTAGTAACGGAAGTCATCGCAGTTGTACCACCAGCTACTTTTGACTTCAATTTCCACACACTTTTCTCCCCTCCTTCCCCTACTCTCTGTCCTGTTCCATCTATAGTCCTCTTGCTGTAAATTGTCATTTAAGAGCACACCGTATACGACGGCGAGCTATATACCACTACGAAGTCGACAAGATGTGCTTGCCATGGCCCATTACAGTGTAACAGTAACACATAGTGTGTATGTGAGTATATATGTGAGTACATTTGGGTATTCGTCTAGCAATTCTAGTTCCCGTCTTTATTCCCAACGTGTTTTTCTATCCCCCGCACTGTCTCGTGGAAAATTGAGCTCTACTTTAGTTGAACTGGAACGATCGGCACGCAGAAGTTCCTCCTCACATCAGCACGCTAACGGAGTCCAAGAATTTGGTGGAAAGAAAAACTTGTTTGGATAACAGCAAGGATTTCCAAAATTTCGAAAAGTCAAAACTAGACAAAAGCACACTTGTTCAGAAAAGAAACTATAAGAATGTGGATCAAAATCATTTCAAAGCCCAAGTACATAAAAAATCTAATACAACGATTTGAGCACGGTTCTTGATAAAGTGTTGGGGAAAGTATGCCGCAACTGAATTATTAGCCCAGATGCCAGCTCTGAGTGAACGTTAGATTAGAGATACTCACCTGTAGAAGAAAATTTTTTTAACTACATGAATGATGGGGTGAGTAGTACTGCGTGGTGTACCGCGTTTCCCTGTGAGCCGAGGATGATTGGAAAATATCCTTTGGTCAAATTTTCAACGTGATAATATGAATACGTGAAATTAGAGAAAGAAAATCGAGCTTTTTTCAAATTATAGCTGTGAAAGACAGCCAAGTCCAATGCGTGACACAGAGACACGTATATTCACATCCCTCCTTACTCACTCACACTAGACACTTAATTACAATTGACCAATTGCTAAAACATGCTCACTCCTTCATTCACTGAAACCCATTCATACGTCGACAACGGCAACCCCCGGCTTTATCTAGCATTTCTTTTCCGCTAGCGCCTTTCCGAGTTTCAGGAAGATAGACTGTATTCAAATGCACTGGCAAAATTTTAGATGGATCTCATGAGTTTAGGAAAAGTGGTTGAACATAAGGGGTTCGATACCGGGGGCGCAGACTTTACCTAACCCCAATCTTCGACAAATGAAGTTCAATTAAACTGTCCAAATATTCCTCCAGTCCCCATGCTTTACATGGATCTCGAGCGCAGAAGTGAGGAAATCGTCTCAATTCAGTGTGTAGGCATAGGTCTTCTCAGTATCTTAAGTGACAACTTTGCGCAGCCCAATCTCCCATTCCTTCGTTCCTGTTTACCCCTACGAAAACACATACAATTCGAGCCTGTCGTCATTCAAGTGACTCACCACACTCTGGCTTGCGATCATGTTGGACACCAATTCAAGTTATCTTCCCCTACCGTAGTCATGATATTGCTCACTCCATTCGAGCCCTATCGCGAGTCCCTGGAAATCTCTGGTGTGGTCCGATGGAAATTGGCAGCTCACAGGATTTTGGGATGTCAACGGTGGACAATAGACGGTTACGGGGACGAAGAGGTAGTGGGCAGACAATTTAAGATAAGTGTACCTTTTACTCATCCTGACACCTTCTTCCCAGCCCGCCATTATCCGCGCGGCTCCCCTTTCCCAGGAATAATATTGAACAAGGAGGGAACATGGGGGCTGATTCCCTGATAGTTGCCAGATAAAGAGATTGGCATTCGTTGAACGGGGCTGAACGAGTTTTGTTGACAGATTGACAGTCAGAGTGTAAATAGACATCAAGATAGGACGCTGAGGGATCCCTCGAGTCTGCAGCACACATGGTAATGTGAGCTCCTGTCTTATGCTTCCTATATAACCTATGTCTACACACACACACACACACACAAATGTGGAGAACTGAAACGGGAACGGAGCACGGTGAAACGACTAGGATTATCACTGCATGTACATACATATCTATAGATATTCCGAGGTAAAATACCTCAAATTGGTCCACATACGACAAGCCTCACAAGATTAAGGTAACATGGCCGAGATTGTACGAACAGTGCCTACACACCACAGTAGTGAGAATCAGGAGTGGTCCCAGCATTATAAACATGTGGATGTGGACGTGAAATAGCAGCATGGACATGCATACGACCGGCCGGGCACACTCATATTTACGCGCC
>VYYI01002844.1:0-13701 GCA_021029175.1 Bilobella aurantiaca | reverse complement strand
TGACCTCAGACTTTGTGACCCTGTCATTGGGTCAAACCTGAGTTTCCGCACCTACTGCTTTGCAAGAGGTAATCTTTATGGATAAGCTCTGCGCTCCATAGGGTGTCGGCGCTGTGCGCTGTTGGCATGTGGGAAGTGTCCCTTGTGAGTTACAACCCCACAAAGTTATGATCAGTAGGTACCAAAAGGGGGGGGGTACATCTTCACTGAAAAATCCAATGTTAAATCCCATAAGAAAATCCCAGTTTTGGATTTCGCGTGAGTGTTCGTTAACACGGAAATGTTGAAAAATTGATTCGGCAATCGTCATTTTAACTGGAAGACTCTCAATTGCGCACAGTGGCCGATTCGTGCGTTGTTAACAGTCGGAGCAGTTCCGTTGTGACAGCATATCAGTCAGGGTCGATACAGACCAGATAATTCCACTATCTAATCTGAATTTGATCTGACCAATGGAAAGCCAGATACGAAATAGCAAATCTCAATTTGACCCGGTATTTCCAGGTCGGACAATTTCAAATTCTGATCTGTTCCTACCGTTCTCCGCGACTAGCAATATTTTCGTGACGACCTTATAAGGTCGTTGCACAAAATCGCATAATATTTCAAACACGTTATTACATGAAATGACATTGCAAAAATGATTAGATGATCATTCAATCTCACTTGCAAGAACTTGCGTACGTTGTGGCTTGGCCCGAGTTGAAAATAAATTTTTAACTGGGAAATTCTCCACCTTTCTAACCATCATCATGAACTGAAGTAAACATTGTCAGTCAGTTTCCTTGCTGGTGAAATTACCCCACGAAATACTTGTAGTCCTGTAAGTGTCATCCCAGACCCCGATACTCCCCTCCAAAATCAACAGCAGGAGATAGTAATATGTGAATAATCCCAACATCCAGCTTTGAAATGCTACTATTGCCACTCTACACACTCCGACTGCTTGGATATAGCAAAATTAGACAACAATAGTATTTTAGATACAATAACTTGCCCTGCGGGCTATGCGTGCTCGAAAGCACTGCACGATTTTATTAATCAGTCCCAATCCATCATACGGCATTGCCACAACATTTCCCATGTGAAACAGCCCTGCATCACGGAAACGAAACCGGGAGGGAGCATTACAACTTGTTTATTCAAGAGGGATTTCTGCAACGACGAGCTTGGACTAAGTGTCACTAAAGGGGACCTTGATGATGGTGACAGTGGGCAAGGCAGTGCTCAAGCCAGTGGCCAAGGCGATGGTCAAGGTCGTGGCAGTGGGCCCCCACGCCTGGCGGGAGTAAAGTTGGTCGTGGCGATTGTGGTTGTGGGTCAAGTAATGTTGCTGCTGCAACAACCCTCTAAGAAGTCATCAACAGTTCTGTTCTATGTATGCACTGTATTTTCATTATTTCAGAAATTATGTTAGATTCTGTAATTAAATTATTATTCATAATAATTCGAAGCTGTGTAGACTAAGGATTTGAAGTCATTACACAAGACATTTTGTCATGTTTGCACACATAATTAGTTAGTTTTGCGTATTTTGGGGCTGAATATTTTCGGGGCAATTTCATGAGTTGGTATATAGAGGAAGCGGTGAATTGCTGACAAGTGATAATTGAGGATTGGATCAGCTAGACCGGAATCTACATACAGCATCCGACATGCTCTCAGAATGCTGGCACTCTGGGACGGAATGGGCGGGCAGGCTGCTGCCGCTGAAGTAGTTTGGGTTGGGAGGAGCGGCCAGTCTCTCCGCATCATATGTTAAAATTCATAATAATTGCGGTGTCTGAGTAATTTTGGCAAGCGGATTGACGATTTTAAGATGCCATAGCACAGGTTCGGCATTTATCAGTGGAAGCCAAGATTTTTCTATTACTTTTTACGGAATAATAAAATAATGCTGCAATCCAGATCAGAATTCACACCTAAATTGCCATCCGGAAGAAAATCCTCACAAAGTATGCAATTCTGAAAGTCTAAAATTTCAAAATCCAGAAACTCTACTACTTTCTGAGACGTGCACATGTCAGTGTGCTTTTACATTTACCTGAATGATTCCTGGACACACAGCAATTTTTAGCCCACCACCAACATCTTCGCTATCATCCACGCCACTCAAAAAAATCAACAAAGTTCAATTTCACTATAAGAATTACCCTGGCTTTTCTCTATTATTGTTTTTATTATTGTCACCAGTCACCACGAAATCTTACTGTTTGCTTCATACCTCATATAATTACTCAAGACATTTTCAAGTCGCTTCCATGCGTAAAATGAAGCATTCCTCCTGCTCAGCAGAGAGCTATATTTAGAAGCACATGGGTCACGACATGACTCTTCCAAACCCACGCTATAGCATAGAATATCAGATTGTTTACTCTCTCAAATTAGTGGCGTCACATTCATGGTGGGCACAAAAAAATTGCGAGGTACTAGCAATGTGTGTAGAAAAGGAGGCGAAATCTCGGGAGTTACGTTTATTCAAAATAAACACGGCTCACGTACGACTCTACACGTAGCAGTAGCACATGGAAAATAGATATGTGCCTCATCGTAAATCCCCACCGTTGCAATGCAATCACAATGACGCGTGCGGCCGAAGCTCTGAGAATATTTCGGAATCTTCAGGGGGAACAGAATTCCTGTGGTGTAGTGTGTAGCATACACACATATGGGAGTGGCTGTCGTTGTTGCATTGTTCCATGTGGAAAGGATGGTCGGCAGCAGGTAATACGAGGAAAAGAGGGTGGGAGCTCAGAAGCTAAATCAAAAACCTTGGGAGATTCGATTGCATTGGTTTCAAATAATAATCATGAGGAGCCATGGGATTGGCAGCGGCACAGGAGAAAATAGCGAGCTCATCTGGCCCTCATCCAAACATTAGCGGAATAAACAACAGTCTTGTACTCTACAACACACTGCTACAACACTCATAAATACGACTCGCCCACTTCACTCCCGGGCGGTTGCGGCTATTTCACAAAAATAAGCCACTGTGTCTACTCAAGTGTGTTGCGCTACACACGATTTTCTGTCCTGTATTTTACATTTTTTTTAAAAACGGGGACGACACAACATTTGAAGCTTTCGAACCAAGGCCCATAGGCCTCATTGTCACTGTTTTTCTTCCCGTACTAACTAATTGCCTTTATTTGTTATTTGTTGTTATGAGCCATACGGATAGAGACTTTATTATGAGCTGGCCTGGGTTGATGCGGATTTGAGGATACAGGGATAAAATCTGGTGTTTTTGCTTTAATGCCTTGTCATTGGTGATATTTTGGCCTGTTCTCAAGAACTGTCTCAATTAGTGTCATGATTGGAAAGAATAAAGTCGGCGTGTAATTTAAAGATGTCAGATTTGAAGGACAGCAGCCCGGGTGGTCGACTCACGCAATTAATTTCTACATTAAGTAAGTTCCACAAGATCACACGGAATAGCCACCACATCCGCGCAGTGGTATACGTACTCTCGCACTGTGACGGGCAAGGCATGATATTGTCCATTACAGGGTAACCTAAAAGTCAGAAAGCTGAATGGGACTGAATTTGCTTTGGCTTCCAAAAGTCTTAGTTGGCGGTTCACTTTACACTCACACAGTTCACTCACTCTCACAGTTTGTAATGAATTCCGCACACATCGCATCGGCCAATATTGGGCGAAAAGAGTTCTGAGAGTGCTTGCCGAAAACGCTTCTCTAGAATCTAACTGATTTGCCAGCTCACTCAGTGATAATTCGAACTAGCAATTGTTTTCACATTCCATCAAATTCTCACAGTCAAGTCCACAACAATACAACAGCATTTTATTCTAAAAAAAATGGAAGATATCTTCGTGTCAAATGTTTTCACTTTGAAGTCTCACAACAATGAGAAATTCACTGGCTGTTTGCTAGCGGCTTCCGGATATGACGGTAGACCATCAGCAGGCTACGACCAACTAAAATAAATATAACGATGGTGAGAAGGGCAACTGCATACACTCGCACTGTAGCATCATGGCAGCTGTCACCATCCAGCCTATCGAAAATACTGGATAAGGTCCACATCAAAACTGTAACAACAATCACACAATTGGTCATTAATCAAAAACTCACAACCGGTAACCTAATGTTGCTTGATGATCATATGAGGATCCATTTTGGAGCATATACCTACGAGTGGCGAGATCATGTATCGGAAGATTTTATCACACAGCATCACATCCACCGGAACCCAAATAGCGATGATAAATGTCAAAATAATTATCATCACTTCGGATGCTTTCGGCTCAGCCACGCTCCCCCCGTACACAAGCGTCATGGCAAAGTTGATGAGGAAAAGGCAGAGGAACCAGGTGGACACAGTAGCGAGAGTATTCTGCACGAGGATGACATAGATCCACCGATCTACGGGCATGTAATGGTTAAGCTCCTCCGTATGACTTGATAGGCTGTCGAGTAAGCATTGCAGACAAGTAATATCTCCAATCGCATACGACAGATTTTCATAATAAAAATAATCATAAATTCAATAATTACCTGACAGAAAACAGCACCGTACTGATCCAACAAGACACGGTGGCAAAGCAAATAACAACAGTTCCACCTGCAAAGCATCAAATTGGGATTAAATCGCAACATTCCTAATTACCTGCACCAGAAAAAGGTTCAAACAAATATTTTTGTAACTCGTTGCTTGTGGGACAACACACCAGTCGTTGGTAAAGCATATCTTCCCGCAATATGCAAATGAACTGATGGGCAATTCTATGAGAGTGTAACTTGTCATTGTAATCTTATCCTCTCATTCACTCTTTCGTCGAAGTTTATACGGATATTTTAGGTTTACGGATTTCTGGAAGCAACTACAGGCATTATAGGGGGCTGTGATCCGGATGACAGGCGATAGCTAGTGTTGCCGCAGAATCAGATTACTGATATAAATATCTAGTCTGAGAACCATAATTATGTACAGGGTGTTTCAGAATGATGTGCCCGATTCGTTTCATCAATAAATTTCAAATGACTCTAGCTAGGACCATCGGCAAGGATTTAAATTGAGGTTAAAAATCTGAGATAAAAAAACTGGATCTGGTTTAGTACATATCAGCGGAATCCTCATGCTTTTTTAGGTATCGGAGTCAAAAAATCGTTTTGGGGATTTTAATAGGCGTGTAAAAGGCAGCTTCGAACCCGTCCACCGCTCAAACGCACATCAGTCCATATAGTTTTCCTGCGGCGACACTAGCAACAATACCCGACAGCATCCATCACACCCACTGAGTTAGTTGGTTTCTTCGACAGAAACAAAGTCTGCAATAGCATTTAAAATTCCTGTGCCATAGTTTTTAATCACAAGATAATCTACGGGCCTGTCATTGCTGCCTAAACTTTATATCCTTGCTTTTAGGGTTGCGCTTTTTAAAAAAACTTTTTTCCCACTCCCACATGCCATCAGAACACGGCTTGCCGCAGACTCATGCATTAACTCATATGGAAGAGTTTCCAATCTTATTTTACTCACCTGTCCAGTCACCATTATTCCAGGCGAAGATCCAAGAAAAGTAGAAAATGAAACTTATTGTGGCCGCGACTGCAGCGTACACTGAAAATACTGGCGGGCTCAGGAACAAATTCCCCTCCCGCCCGCTTCTCAACGTGTTGGCCGCCACTTTACAATTAATATCATGTTTTCAATGTCATTATCTGCCTCTTTATGTGGCATAGTTGAAGGGGCAATGTTACCCTTCACTTACACTTCCGCAATAATTAGAAGATATTTGAATTATTTTCAAATATAAATTATGATAATTATTAATTGACTTACGGTACACTGTGGTCAGTGTCAGGAAAATATAGACGAAACCATGCATCAGAACCCCCCATGAACTTGGTAAAAATTGAATGGAGCAGGAGCACTCTTCACTTAAATTCAACCCCGGGCTGTTGCAAGGCGGATAACTCGACCAGTCATCCTCCGATTCCGCCCTTTCCGTTGCATCTGTAACATGTGATTAACAAACCCACAGATATGTAAACAATCTTTGAATTTAATTTAAACTAATTTAATTTAATTGACTTAATTTAATTATTAAATAAAAAATAAATAAATAAATAAATTTTTAATTTTATTTTATTTAAAATACTCCAAATATCATACTAATTAACATTTCGAGTTCAAACCTTCATAAGGTATCCCATAAATTGAGCCAGCTATCATGCTCATGAACGACAGAACGGTGAGGAGGTAAATTGATAGCTGGAGCACAAGGTTTTTCACATTTCCGCTCTGTATCAACTGCATCTTGTCCAACTTTGTCACCTCTCACATTTTAAAATTCCAGATCTACATGCAATCGTTTCCGCCAAAATGTCGGAAACGATTATCAACTGATGGTGTAGATTAATTAGTCTCTCAAGATTCCCGTTGAACTTCCAAGGTAAAGTCCTGGATCCCCGTTCCTGCGAATGTTGAGACTTACTCGTGCGATTTTTTTTCAGGCTGTTTGTTGTTCCAGTAAGTACACATTACGAGTGGACACTACGGTGAGAAAGATTATTCCTCCGCCCATTGATGACTACAGTTCTGATGATGATTAGTTTGAGGAAAATTTGGAGCTGGCTTTTTTGCTGCCATTAGTTCAATGGTAGCGCGGTTAATAGTACGTGTGTTGCTCTTATCATATCTCACAGCCTGATGCGTTGTATATAATGAGGTTCTACTTTAGCCCCAAATCAAGCACACTCTAGCGATAACCCAAACACTGCACACATCCTCATTTGTCCTACCTAATAAAACCGAAACCGTGGTGCAGCAGAGTATTACAGATGTATACATGTAGATATCCATTCTAGTTCACGGCTCCGTACACACCTGTGTGTATGAGGCTAAATCCCTGTGTTTATGATCGATTCGTTTGTTTGCTGGCACTGAACACCATGTGCGATGGGGACCTGCACCTGCGGTGTGGAAATATGGAAAACATTATAATAATGTGAGCATGACCTCCTAAAGTCTGCCGTGTCACATGGATTGTAGGCACGGTGAAAAACGGTGCGGTGGGAGGTTGTGGTGCAAGAACACGTGTTTTCGCCTGTCTAGCACTCTTCTGAATGCCAACCTAATATATTAGCCTAATAAAGTTAGCAGCGTAGAAAACATTATGGAGTTGATCTGTAATTAGATATGGGAAGCCGTAGATGTGCTCTCACAGGTATGTCAAGGGATTTAATTCTCATTAATAAACACGTTGGGAAAGGCGTGCGGCATCTCCGGGAATGTCACTATTCTGTTGGTAAAATGCTTCATCTTCAGTCACGGGAAGCACTGCAAAACTCTCATGCTTTCACATCCCACGGGCACAGTTGCATTAGCATTATGAGTGCGTCGTCCACAACAGGGACTTGTACTTCGTTGCAGAGGTGGGACTTTTTGCCTCATTTGAATATCAAATTGGGCGGGAATTCCAGAATTTCTCCAGCCTTAGGGGATAAGGATAGGTCATTGCATTTAATGCCCGCCATCACAGTTGTATTACGACTTCTTGGGGATTTTGCAATGTCTCCTGCAACACATCCGGCAGGATCTGCTCTACGGAATGAACGTTGAGACATGGTAATACTGACTGGAATGAGAATCTGACGTCTTTACAATTACGAACGTGTTGAGGCGATGGCCAGAAAACGCTCAAGATAGCGATTAAAATTGTGCACAAGATTTTATGGCTCTATCGGATCGATGTGTTCGTCGATTACCAAATTTGGCAGGGTTTAAACCCTGCGGTCCTGAGCAGCCCCGTTCCCCCATCTACGGTTAAGTTTAATAAGAAAAGCTTTGTTGTGACCGGCAGCCATAGTGTCCCAAATATTTTGGGTATTCTAAACGTTTGGCATGTGAAACTTTGAGCTTGTAACGGGTCAATGGACATATTTCTGGTGGGTGTTACCGCAGATAGTAACAATTTCAAACCTTAAAGTTGCCAGAGATGGGAATTAGTACGGCTTCAAGATCCCTGCAATGAGGTTGTTATTATGAGGAAGCGAGATAGGTATGTATAAGAAAGATGAAAGTTATGCCTCCGTATCACGGAGTGTCTGCCAGTAGAATGGGAATGCTATGTACAAATGATGCGTTTGCAGTGTCACTGATTGGGATTTGGAAGTTGGACATCTTGGAGAGTTGTAGAGTGGAACTCTTGCCTGGAACATAAGTTGTGATCAAGGGAGAAATTTCCTATTCGTGAAGTGAAACATTATTACTCTGAGCTCATGTCATCACTCCGACTCCCAAATTCCGAATGTGTTGGTGGGTGGAGGACGGTTCTCTCCGATCTGGGCACTAAAAGTTTTCCGATATACTATTAGTGTCGTCATATTGCTGCTTAGAGAGCAGGGGCTCGGAAAAGTCCAGTTAGCCATGCGTGAGCCGAACTATTTGAAACACTGTATAGGGTTTAATAGCTTGAGAGTAGCGATATTTGACTACCAGTTTGGAAATGTATTGATTTGTGCCAGTGTTTGTATGCATAACCCGAGGGAATCCAAATTGGTTCCAATTCCAATCCCACGCAATATATTGGCAGAACCAGCTACTAATAGCTACTGATTTTATATTTAGCCGCCACGTTCAGTTGCAGGCCTCACTGAACGAGTATTCGCAGCTGCAGTAGTGGCAGTAAATACTGCACCAAGATTTTGTATTGCGTTGTCTACTATCCAGGTAACCGAACCGTGCACTTTTCCAATAAAGACCAGGTCAGTTTGGGACCACTCCTCTTCATAGCTACCATTTTGGGAGGGTGCATGTCTGCATCATTAGACTATCTTCAAGTAAGTATTGTACTTAGTATTTCGAAACGTTTTTACTTTAATACATTCAAAACAAACAATTTTGTGAGTTGTTGTGACTAAAGTCGCCCCTCGTGGCAACATTATGCTATTGAGCATTTGCAGTTCAACTCTGCAAGTTTCGTATTCATTTTCTCAGCGATGTACATAAAGTTGAAGCAATTTCAGAAAATTAAAAAAACATTTTGCTAAATAAATTAAATTACAATAATTCTTATAAAATCCATACTCACGTACGAAAAATCCTGTTACATTCCCTCTTGGAGTAAATAAGACTTGAAGATAAGCCTGTCGATACTACTAATGGACTAAATTCTATGGGTAACCAGGCACACATAATGGTCAATGGCCAACCACAAAGAGTCCGCCCCATACATTTCAGTATCACTTAATTCAAAAACGGACATATAAAAAAGCATTACCTTCATTCTCGATAGTTACACTTGCATCTTTACACACTATAAGACGTTCATTTCCCATTTGAGAAAATTCATGAGATATATTCCTTCTAAAAATAGTTAGTACATGGATTTCCGAGGTTTGAAAAATTCCGTTGTGCCAGAATCTCACTAATGTCTGAGGTTTGTAATCTCCAACAAGGACGTCGTAACTTTCTTGAACGGATGACCCCGGAAGTGAGCATAGATTATTAATACGAGTCGTAGCATCAGTGCAATTACGCTGACAACCAGTAAAGTTGCTACAAAGGTTCGCCGTTGGTCCCATTCTTCGATGGGTTCCAAATTCCGGAGGATTCCACCTAACGATGATATCAACACTAAAAAACAAGATAAAAACATTCAATGACCTAACACCAACGACCCGACTTCACCACATTATGCATTCAAACTTGGCGCCAGGCGACAAAAATTATTACTCTTCACAGCTTTTAGCCTCCACAGATAAGTAGTACAGCAAGATTTTAGCAAAATAAATTAATAACGTTTCAATACCCAAATGTGGCGTGAGAACATACTGGAGTTCTTCGAAGAACATATAGTTCTCTAGTGGGATCCAGATAATGAGCAATATAGCGAGGAGGCATAGACTCAGTAAATCGCCATCAATCTGCGAAAGTTCCTCCGAATCAGGCCTACCATACTGAATAGCAATACTGCGAGATATACAAATCAGTTAATCCCACTCCTTCAAATGAACACAAAAATACTGGAATCCATAGCCGGAACATACCTGAAATTTACTAAGGATCCGAGAGTGGTCCAAGTTGTGTACATGGCCAGTCCATTTTGTGGCAGTGCGCGGTACAACCAGACATCATTACGACTTAGGTCCCATTCACCTCGCAATAGTCTGCAAAGTCACGTAAACTGTAAAGATACATCTTCGCTATTCCGGTTAGGAAAAATAACTTCAAAAACACCTTTTGGAAAAGAATCCAAGGAGCAGCCAGTTCGTTATGACAATGAAGAATAGAAACATGGACGAACCCACCGGATTCATGCTGCGATCAACCAAATTAAATCCTGGTGAATTTTGCCAACACTCAAATCGGAATCAGTGATGTCGGAAGCAAGTTTTTTCAGCAGGGTCAATTTTATGGACGCAATAGCCATTTTGACGACTGAAAAATCCTCAAGTAACTCACAATGAAGCTAAAACTTCGCACGTAGGCAAACAGAAGCAGCGGCAGATGCCACCCGACTTTTGCTCTATCACAGTGTTTACAAAAAGATGGGGTGAATTAACGGAAAACGGAGGTTCAATTGCATTCCTCAAGTCCCTGGTGGATAATCCCAGGATATGTCACATACCCTACGACCTCCTGCACCACTTCCATTCCAACGTCACTGTTTGAAATAATTCATTCAAATATACCGCACCTATCCCAAATGAACAGCCAGCAGATTTGGAGCACTAAATTCAGTAGAAGTGTATAACACATGGGTAAGGTGAATATTGATGGATCCAAGTGCTTCTTCCGAAAAATATTCGTTATTACTGCAATCAGATGAGAACAGCAGTATTAGACAGATTCCATGGACAAATGTAAAACGTATAATAATAATCACAAATCCCAACTTACAAAATGCAATCCCAAGTGCTAGCCACAGGTACGTGACAGTCCAGATAATGAGCGTCCATCCCTGTGGGATTAGAATTGAGCTGAACTGGCGGGAGACTTGCCCAGCACTTTGTCTGAAAACTGTTTGAAAATACGAGTTTCCCGGAATTAAATGAATGTAAAATGTACCACAGGATGAGACGGAATACCGGTAGACTCGAATGAGCAATCCGGCAGAACCCGTTTGGATCTAAACTATATATACAATTTACCTCCTTCTCCGGTTGCGGCGAGAACACTGAAAATGACTGAGAGAATGAACATTCCCGCCGTTGCGTACAACACCCCCGCTAAAGTATTGTCTCCCACCATTCTGAAGATGAGCAGACGCCAGCCGGATGTCAGTGATTGCCGGAATTCTGTGTGAGGCGGAGTGAACACCCATCAAGTTCACAATGGCCGAAACCACCACGACGCTGTAAATAGGTTGAAAATTTCAGTCAGCACCACCACCAATTTGAGCACCATTTCCGCTCCTTGCTAAACTTTACAACTATCCCATCACGATAGCATCCGTCATGCAATGATGCACACGCCTGTTGTATAAATGTTATCTCATAACCTCTTCCATACCCCTCAATGCAATCCACTCTATAGTAACTCTTTAAAACAAGAAATGTTCCAAGCTAACTATTCTTGCGGAGCGGTTGAGTGCTCTTTGCCTATCTAATGACCCCGCGACAAACACTTTATGATTAAAGACGGCAAGTTGAACCAGATCAATATAAAGGGAGGATGGAACTGGAAACATAATTATTACGAAGTAATCGGATATGTTGAGAAGCGCGTTGCAGACTGCAATTTGCAGTCCGTTTTGCCCTTTCTAGCGAGCGGAGGACGAGATATATAACAGGTCTAGTTTTCTTATGATCTTGGGATAGCTTGATTTGTAGTCTTTACCGCCTTTGCAAATACAAAAAAAACTCTAGCTCTAACAGCTCTCTACTAGTTGTGCTCACTCAAGACCATTGTGTCGTCTCTATACTGTCCTGGTATAGTGACGTCATGTTCGCTGGACAGATCATAATGCTGGAGATAGATTTTTCCCGACCTATTATTCGATGGAGCGGTTGTGACACTGGGAAAATATCAAAGTATCGGAAGCCATTCGCGACCAACGACAAAAATTAGCTCCCGTTATCGTTACGGATATCCACATGAACAGCCGAGGTGTTCGCGGCTTTCTGAATCACTTTCTAGTAAAATATATGCAAAAACGCTAACTACGATTAAGTAGACTAATCGAGAGTTTTCATGTTTTGATCCTTGAACGCCTTTGGGCTTTTAGACCTCCAGCTTCCATGTGATACCTTTACAGCACTTGTGCATTTAAATTCCATCAATTTCCCGCAGTAAACCCAATGAAACTAAATGAGTGTTGAGTCCGCCGGAGTCCTCCGACGGATTCAAAACTGTTCTTGATTACTTCGTGTCACAACTACGAGTCACTCTTGATGAATTGATGGCATTTATGATATTAGGCCCATACATTATAGGGGCTAATGGGATATTTTAGTCTTGTTACTTAAAATTAACCACAACACCGCCATTTTCACCTCCAATCCAGCCCGCCACCCCTACCGCCGCTACGTTTTTACTAACCGATCTTCGTCTCGGCTAGCGCTTTTAGTGAAACTACTGTGGACGTTCCCATCGCTTGACAACGAAAGTCATTCCAACTTCACAACCTCATGTTGCGCTTTCCGCTCCTATTCACACTCATGGAAATGTATACACCCTACCCCTGCCTTTGTCGTGGGAAATACTGAGATTAGTTTCGTGTAGTACTCGCTCTAATCTACGACGGCATTAAACCGGCAAGAGCATTAAAATCCGATTATTCATTGTAAAAAGCGGTCAGAAACACACTGGCATAAGTCGTTGATGCAGTGCTGATGCTGCGAGAAGTGTGCGCCCCGTGTTGAAGTGTACTGGACGGTTCCGTGTTAAGTTTTCCAGTTTTAATCGGACGGAATATCAAGCAGTGACATTTGGCGGGCAATCCAAAAATTCTCCGCACTCCTTGTTCGCCTTCACTTGACGTCACGCGTTGAAATTTTAAACGAAAACTATATGGTCAATCCAATACATTTCACTCACAAGTAACAACACAAGAACAAGTTAACTTTAAATCTTTCTCACTGGTTATGTGCCCTCCTTAGCAGGACTATTTTTCATGCTCCCGCGCGGAAAATCCAACTTTGGGGCGTCGCTGTCGTTGACTTTCGAGAACATGGGATTGCCCATGCGGATTTAAATGCACGTTTATAATAATTTTGATTCAGTTGTCACTATTGGATCTTTCCCAATATGAACTTTAGTCACATCACATCGTCGCTGGCCTCCACATGCAAACCTATGACAAAGTGGAAACGAGTAGACTAGCAACAATCTTATGCCCTTCCAATCCAGCCTCAACAGTCACTAGAGGTCCTCAATGATGGAATGCACAGGAAATAATACTTGATAAAAAAATTGGGAACTTCCTATAGCGTATGGGATTAACAGGAAGAAAGTAAGTGATGATCATGTTTGTGTGTTTGAGTTGAAGGCTTGAAAGGATTGTAAAAACTAACTCTTGGACCTCTTTCCACTGTATTCCATGATTGAGAGTGGTAACGAAAACCTTGATATAACGTACTTGCTCTACGTGCTTGCATAACAAACCTACTTCCTCCTCTGCTTACATCACGGACACCATTTGATTTCGGCCCCAATAGCAAAGAATCACAAGAAACTTCCACTTCAAGGTCAGTATGCATTACAAGCACGAGTGAGTGTGGAAGCTCGTGT
>VYYI01002843.1:0-13706 GCA_021029175.1 Bilobella aurantiaca | reverse complement strand
TCTGGCTGGGGACAGATACGTCGCCATTTTGTATCCACTCAAACCAAGACTCCGTCGTTCCCAGGCAGTATTCGTTATTTTCCTCGTGTGGGTCGTAGCTGTGCTGACGGCGATTCCAATTGCCATTTACACAGATATGATCGTCGTCAATGGAAATCCAGAGTGTACTGAGGTGAGTACTTTCGACATTTTATGCTTCATGGCGTTTTGTACTTAGGTCACGTTTGCCTTTTTATGCTTCTGTGAATTTGCAACATTACTATCCAAATCCTAGTTGATGCCGAGATCAGACTCGAAGGCTTCTAGAAAATATAACGCTACAGATTTTGGAGTCTTTTAACGTAAAAAAATAGCGGGCTTAGGGAAACCATTAGAAAAAAACTTAACACTAATTTAAATAAACCTAGTATATGCTGTGCTGTAACTTTTGCTTGAGTGGGTAGCGACTTTCTCTTACTGTTTCTTTTAAATTTTCTTTAATATACGCTGCCTCGGGACATTTATAGCATTAGAGTTATGTATTACTGCTAAAATACAAGAATGCAGGTGCTTTCACAACAGCAATTGTGAAAGCATATGCGCCGCCAATTCTATTCGGAGTGTTATTTCGGCAAAGGGTGTATCACTCGCTCTAGAAGGGGCACTTAACACTTTTTCTAATTATTACCCACCGTCTCGAGCTCTTATTTTTCGGACTCAAGTTCCGGAATCTTTTAAAATGGAAATAAGAACTTTTCAAGAGAGGTAACCCAATTTATTTGTGCAATTAGAGACTTAGGAAAAAGTAGAAAAGGCTTGATGGAAGAAAGAAGTTTCGCATTAAGGAAACTTTCTCTTTTTTTTTGTTCCGGTATTTTGTAATTCGCTACAAAACGCATTCAACATTTTTCTAATATCCGTTGTAACACGTCATTTCGCCTACTCGTGAACTAATTCTCGAATACGGGGTATAGAAAAAGAATGATGGGGGATTTAATGTTGTTGTTTTTCAAAACATCAATTCTTAGAAAGTCAAATATGGAAGCTCCGCAAGCTAGGCAAACAGGCCCGTCCTTGGACGAAGGGCATTTACTAAAAATTTCCATTGTGTAAATCTTTATGTTATTTTCAATAAAGTTTCTGTCGAAAAGTGTTTACAAAAAATTTCGAAAGTTTCATCTTTTCTTCGAGTCAGCTTCTAGCTCCATGTATGGACGGGCTTCTTTGGCTTAACATAAAAAAAATACCATAGTGCAAAAATTGAGCTCTACATGTTGGAATCAATTGTTATGATACCTAATTCAATCTAAAAAAAAAAGCATTTAGGCACTACGGTCTGGTAGATCCTTAACTTTTCTTTCAAGGAAAGTTGTGCGAAAGTTCTTGAGCGAAGAGGAATCTTTTCACTGGAATAATGGTCGAATGAGTAAAGCTGGAAGGATGTAATTGACAGACTAGGCAAACTTTGACCATGTTCTGACAATTATAATTAAACTAAATGCAGTCGACCCCCTTCCATTTGGTCTCGAGTCAATTCTAAATGAACCACAAAAGTTCTAGCAATGCTTACGCTGTCCAGCCCAAACCATCAACCGTAATGAACCGCAAATACTGGACTCCAAGTTTTCAGTTGTAGACAACCAACGCTTTGCCTTAAAAAAAAACTTTACAATAACCGTAAAATAGAATTTTGCGTAACTGGCATTTCTTTTCTGAAAGGCTTTGCCATTCTTTTGAAATTTTTGTAACTCCACAGCTTTCATAAAGTAGGTTTCGTTGTGAAATAAACTGTCTGCCCCACTGACTCAAAATGCAGTAAAATAAACTCGAGAAAGTTAAATATTTCCTCGTAAAGTAAACTGAATTTCAAGTCGAAGGAAAGAGTGTGTCCTTGTTGTTTTAAGACCAAGACGAAGTATAGGGTATATTTCAATGCTTAAGACAAGTTCCAGTTTCGATTTTTTGAACGCACCTTTTCACAGATTTATTTTTGAGAAGGTAAGCTCCGTGGCATTATCATTGAGAAGAAAAAGCGATATTGAAGTACAATTTTCAGGTTTGGCCAAGAGGCCCCATTGATATTCCATGAATAATTTATTTTTCACTTCTTTTTCCAGATCCTTTCTAAAGGGAAGAGCAGGAAATCCCATTAGGGCCATATTCTAAAGGGCTAGTTTAGAAAAGATACATAGGATTGCCATTTCCATACTCTCTCAACTCCACGAAAAATGACGAATGGTCCTTATTCCGCTCTATTTCACATATTATTTTTCATTTAAAAGTAAATAATTAATTAATTCAGAAATTTAAATAAGTCGAGAAAGAGTGAAGCAAGAGTTGTGATATTGTTAAGAGTACTTCCCCCATGGGAGGAAGTAATGAAATAATGAATTTTGAGTTAGTTTCCTGTTTAAATAATAATTTCAATCTTTTTTCACTGACTGACATTGTGACCTTGTGAGTAATTAGTAGACTCTTACTAAAAGTAAATCTCGGCACGCTTAAGCATGAAGTGTGGATCATTAATCAGTCCACAATTTACCATCTGTATTTTCATTGCTCAAGATCTTGAGAGGTGCATTTTGCCCCTAAGTTCTTGTCCCACATTCCCCTGCTTTCTGCTTCTGGGTTCTTAGGAAAGTGTCATAATTTATGCTCAGAGTTGTATACAGTTTTTTAAAACTTTAAATGAATGGGCGAAGCCGATTCTGGAATTTCATTTTGAAAACTTATTGTTGAAAAAATGGGTAAGGAGAACGACTTTGAAGGAGACAAATAGGAAATAAGACAATATCGAAAAATGATACAAAAAATTGATCAATTCCGTAGCACGCCATTTAGGAAGAAAACTTAGAGAAATGGCTTTACGGAGAAATCGTTTTGTGAAAAACTTTTCGGAAAGTCGAAAAAAGCAAATTACTACATTTAATGAAATGTTTGCCAAAATTGTTTCAATTTCGAATGCATAATGCATAAAGTTAATAAATTGAAGTAGCAGAAACAATATTTTGATTTATTGATTTGAATTGGTTTACAATTTAATAATAATATTGTTGTTGTTTTTTAAATATTGACGACAAATATGGCTGAGCTTAATTTTAAGTAATAGTTAACTTTGCCGAGTTAATATCAAATTTTATTTAGAAAATTTCCTCAAGAATGCCTCCATAAATGAATATTTTGACCATAAACGGCAAGACCTACACCTAGAAAAGTGGTTAACATATTCTAGCCAAAATGTAGGGTAATGAGCGGAGCGAGAATTTAATACTGAACTTAACGCTGTCACATTTAAAAAAATATATTCATGCATCATTTAAGAGAGTAAATATTGTTGAGTGGTATACTAAGAGCCTAATAAAATGATGGAAACACAAACGTCGCTTCAAGTAGACTCTTGTTAGTACCATATCATAGTGCAAAGAGCATCATGATCAGTAAAGGTATTTAGTTTCAGAAAATAATTAATAATTAATAAAAAAAAATTCCAAAAAAAACTAACAAAAGAGAATTGAGTAATGCTAATAAATAATATTAATAATAATGTAGTAATATTTAATATATAATTAAATTATTATAAATTATAACTTTATATTTTTAATGCATCGTTGAAGATACGCTGCGTTGGAATAATATTAAATGTTATTGAGTTCCTTCTTATTATAGTTCATGACAAATGAATTCAATTGAAAATACTGGAATGTCAAACCAAATTAATAATGTTGACTTTTGAAAGCCTATACCAATGTTAAATAGTGTTAAATAATTTTTTTTAATAAAATAATAATATGAAAACTACTTGCCTTTCACTCTAGTGTGAAAGTTCCCTTGCCTTGTGAGGTTTTCTTTTTGTTATGTGAAAGCTTTTCCTTTCACTTTTCCTTTCTTTGTCTTTTTCGTTTTTGAAGAACTTCCAGTCTTAAGAAAGCTAAAGTTGGAATTATTTGGATGTCGAAATAACATTTGCTTTTACTAAACCATCAAGATAGAACGGAAGATTGATCCCTTCAAGGGTCTCTTTTCCGTCCAATTTTCTTTTCTTCTGGACTTATTGGAAATCCACAGACGACGGTGGGCTTTCACTGGACGGAATTTGGCATCATCGATTCGTCGAACAGATCCGCATGTCCATGGACCGCTAGTAATGCTGCAATATGGTGTTAGTCGTCAAGTTTACAACAAATATTTCAGTTTTCGGTAGGACGAGTTCTCAACTATTAATTTAATAGTCTCATAATCAGAAAAGAAGGAAATAATGATTGAGCTTTAGACTTTATTAATTAAATAGGTACAAACAGAGTTTTGAAACTTTTTTCTCTTTCAAAATAGATTTGGCTATTTGTTGCAACTGTTTGCTGGTGCAGATTAGTTTTAATGAAAAGGTTAATGATTCTAAACAATCTGTGTTAAGGATAGGCTACAAGTTGAAAAGAAAAGAAAATGGCCACGCAAACTTTGAGCGATGCTAATTAACTCTCGGCCGAGCTCGCATGCTTTCTTCTAAAAGTTTGATACCCGAATTTGAAAATGAGAACAGCGGACAGTTGAGACGTACGATGTGCCTAATTGCTCGCGTGCTCAGTTCTAAATTAAGCCTCTTTCAATGGATATTTGCATGAAAGACTTTGAAACTCGGCATCTGACGTGCGTGGTCGTAAATTAAGATTCGAAGATTTAAACGATCCGTGACCCTTTGATACTTCCTGACGCATTGATGTCGATCGAGGGAAACAGTGAACTTTGTAAACATATTTATCAAATAAAGTTTCAATTAATAGGCTTGATAAGTACTTTTAAAAAGACAATAGTCAAGCAAGCCTATGAAATAGTTAATACACTCACAGCTAGTCAAATGAGCCCGTTCTAGGACAGGAAAGCACACATGAATTTGAAATTAAAGGGAATGCGGTTCTCTTGGATTTAGTTATTCCATGTGTTTGTCCTCGGTTTCAGTTTTCTCGGGTCTTGTCATTCTCGCTTTTATTTGTTCTCGGTTTTTGTTTTCTCGATATTGACCTAATTTAGTTTCACAATGTACAATTTTCTTTACTTCAGTTTGCCAGCGTCAAATTATTAAAAAAAAACTACACGAAAACTGGATTTGAACACACAATCCGGTGCAATGGAATCTCATGCAGCGCTTCCTTTTAAGTTTATTTATTTTATCCCTCCGCAATGGTCCTGGCTTCTAGTGCGAGCACTTTAGTTATAAAACATTTGCCTCCTGCTTACAAGTAAGAAAAAGCCCACGAAGTTTTATTTTTGTAAGGTTTACGAACCTGAAGCTAACCTCAAAGTTAGTCATTCGAATCTGCGTATCTTTACTGCCATGAAGAATCTAAATGAACATCTTGGCTTGAGAAATGTGGAGAAAGCAGTGAAAGTGAAATTCTCAACCACCTGCCCAACCCAACTTTCTCCATAGCTCTTATACAAATGACCTCTTTGTAAAACCAACTTTTTGACCTCTAGGTTTGGCCGAATGAAACTGACAAGCTAGTCTACAGCCTCACTCTCATGGTCCTTCAGTACTTTTTCCCATTGGCAGTACTTATTTTCACCTACACACGGATTGCTCTGGCTGTTTGGGGAAAGAAGGCTCCTGGAGAGGCCGAGGATGCACGGGATCAGCGCCTCGCCAAAGCAAAAAGGAAGGTTCGTTTGTAAAACCTTATTCATTTCTAAAAAGCATTCAACACTTCGCCTAATTACTCCTGCCTAAGGTCAAGGATTACCAGCATTTTCAAAATTTATAAAACCCCTGTGAAGTTGCTGACGACTGACAAAGTAAAAGCCTGTGCATGATTCGCATTTGATTGAAAACTGGCTAGGCTCAGGCCGACATTACAGCACGTTTGCATTTAGAGCTCCTGAATGCGCTCGAGGCCCGGCTTGTGGTAACATAATTTACTGCAGCATTTCTAAAAGCTCGGCAGCCTTTTCATCACAGCGCTTCACAACCCAAAGTCATTGAATTTTTTTCCTGGCCTGGCGAGTAGCTGTTACGATCGAAGCGATCAGCGATTGGTCAATTACTTTATACATCCCTGGAATAAGATACGAGAGGAAAATGTTATTTTCCGGTCTCAATCAGAGACGAATCAGCCACTGAGCTCTGTGACACTTAAATTGGATTCTAGATTCAATCTTTGGCAAAAATTGGTTTGGAAATCGGTACTTGGTTAAGGTTTATGAGGATTAGAAAGTACGAGCGTTGGGGAGATCGAATTGCTTTTTTTTATTAAAAATGAACGAAAATTTGAAACGGAGCGTTAAGCACGCGGGAACTCGAGATGTCCAATTTTCTGTTATCAGGGAAGTGAAAGCGATATCGAAGGCCTTTATTTTTTAAAAGCATAAGGGTCTCATAAGCCAATATTTTTTTTATCCTATTACTTTTGAAAAGTCACTAAATCAGTTTCAAAACATTCCAAAACAGGGACCTACATAGCTCGTCGAAGAGTTCATCGTAATATTATTAGAGCTCTAGCGATGTAATTTAGCGGAAAGCGTGTGAAGTGACAGTTTTTGTTAGAGAGATCGTTACTTAAAAGGAGGCTCTGGATCTAAATCGATACATGGAACGGACGGACGAAGTAACTTTGTCTTCCAGGAAACGTGGAACTTTATACTGAAAACGAACTTCCTGGAAGTCTATTTAGGCTCGATGGGCCGTTATGAAACTGCTCGTTACTCGCGTAGGCGAAGTTTTTAGGTTTCAATATTATTGGAAGCTTCCAAAATGTACCTCTGCCTTTTCCGCCTTAGCAAAGCCCTCCAGAAGAGTAAATCAAATTAAATAGGAGTAATTTTTCTAGCTTTACCTTAGCACTTAAGAAAGTAAAGGAGGATGTAGAACAGGCAGGAAGAAATTATTCATGAAAAATTGCGTTTTTTTTAGATGAGAAATGGTTTTTCGAGTGGATTACGATGAAGATGGGTTAGGTTTTTAGGGTCTATCGAAAAGTCATTATTTATGGTAAGTAATTTAGTTAGACTCACTTCCGCCCTTATCCTTCCTAAACTCAATTATGACAATTTAAAGGCAATTAGCAACCTCGCTTCAGTTTCCGCTCCCTAATTCCAGATGCCCTTTATTTTAGCCTGAACCCAATTAACAGACTTCTCATCATTGAGTTCCAAAGGCTTTTGTTCAATTTACAGAAAAGTTTGACATCCTACTTTTAAATTTCTTTTGAATCCCGTACATCCGTTAGGGGACTTATTAAATTTTCTTTTCTTTTTTATTATTAAAAATCTGATTTCGTACTTTCAAAAGCGACTTTCGAGGGCTTTTTAATTGGCGAAAAAAATAAACTAATGAGGTTGAGTAATTTCGGTTCAAATTAGAAAGCAATAAATTAATTGCTCACGCAGACTTAAGAGAGAAAGCATTTTTTTCTCAATTGCGTACAAGAGTCCGGTAAATCTTAAGTTTTTTTTTTCATTAAATTTCAGCGTCAGTGAAAGCTTAGGAGTTATTTTGTGTAAATATTGCAAATTAGCCAAACATGCCCGTCCTGGGACGGAAAGATTTTCAAAAAACCACTATTTAAAAATGTTGAAACAAACCATTTCAGACTGTTGCACAGGGAAGTAAACCCTTTTAAAATGAAAGATGGGCGCTGAATTTTCGAGTAGTTGGTATTATATTCCAAGTGTATGGGATTGTGTGGCGTCATTGAAACAAGAGCATAGCATTAAGCGCCTCACTGCCCGCCGTCAGTACCCCTTGTCGAAGTGTCCCTTGTGACCTCTGGGTTCCATTGTTGATTGTAATTGTGACTTGTTCTTGTGACTTGTTGACAGACGGTTGTCATGACCCTGGCCGTGGTGGCTGGCTACACGCTGGCATGGCTCCCCATGAACACAATGAACCTTGTCCTAGGAATCTATCCCCCGGCCATCGAGAACCCACCTGAAATATTCATTTACCTCTACTTCGCCAGTCACTGGCTCGCAATGGCCCACACTACCTATAACCCCCTCATCTACGCATGGATCAACGCCCGCTTCAGATCCGCATTTATGCAAGTCCTCACCAAAGTACACTGCCCCTGCCAACTGCCCTGCAGACGCTCCAGGAAGCAGAGGCTCGGAAGAGGACCCTTAAGGCACCGCAGCGGCGTCTCAAGATCAAACACAGCCTCCCTAGCTTTCTCCACCTCATGCAGCCTCCAGACGAGGAACACCATTCATCAATGGATCGAGTCGAATCTGTAGAAAGAGCCACCAGAGCCCACCTTGCGGTGGCTCACATACGTGGACGTAATGCCTTTACTTTCTCAATTACTCATTGTAAACCCTTTCCTGAAGGACTGCTTCTTTAAAAATGGCTTCAATTCTTGAATGTTACTCTTATGATGGATGAGTCTTTTCTTTGCGTTACGTGTGTGGAAGATTGAAGAGGGTGGCTTTTTTTTCTGTGATCGATGTGCATGCCTTAACAATAATATTTTCCATACACCTAACATTCCCTGGCTATTGCGAAACAAATACAAAAATCTATTTGAAAAAAATCAAACAACATTACTTTTGTCAGAATTTCAAGTTAGAGAGTTGAAAATCAGGCTAGGTCTGACATATTTGTCCATTTTTCAAGGAGCTATTCAAACCCAGAAACTCAAATATTAGAAAACGGGAAATAGACTTTGAAATTTTAGTTTTGTGGTAACTTAATGGGAAGATATTTCCATTTCCAATTAATCTTTAATTAAAAATTGGCAGGGCTTATTAAGCAAATTTCTTGCTGACCGTTTAATTCTTTTTTAATAATTAAAATTAAGACGATAATTCTATTATTTATTGTTTGCTAAAAAAAACCAGAACTGGCGAAGCCCCCCTACAGATTTATACGCTCAACACAATTTTAGAAGGATACGTAATGCTTCCTGCAAAATACGCTAACTGACAGAGACAAATCAGATTACTCTTTCTTCATCTTATTCCTTCGTTTCTACACTGAAATTCACTCAATTTCTGACTTTGTGTCATTTACTGTAAACCCAAAGTGCTCCTATTCGTCACGATCAAGGGCCCTAGGCCCTGAAACCTCTTTGTCTTTCTCCTACAAGATTCCAAATGGTGCAGAAGACTTATTCTTCCGCAGCTATTCGCGTCCTTAACAATGGAAAGGGGTAATACAAAGGCCTATGTTTTATAATTCAATTTATAAAGTTCCTTTATTTATAAAGTGCGTGCGTCAGCACCTTTTCGGCTGAAATTACCGCTTCTTTGGGCGGTTAAGATTGTGCACCAATTAAAGTAGTACGTGGTTGACGGAACGTCAGAGATCTTCTTTAATAGAAGATCTGAAGATACGTGATTGTGGGGTAACTTTAAATTTAATTAGTTTAGACAACAGTCACGTCACTTCCACGACCTACTCAAAATAAAGCGAGTGACAAAGTTTGCTATTGTTTCCCTTTTTTAAAAGCTCAAGTTTCGTTGACACAATTTTAATTCCCTCACGAATCTCAGCAGCATCAACAGCATTCGTCTCTGCTCTTAAAGTGAAAGCATTTTCCATGCAAATCATTTTCAAAAGAGGCTCTTCGCTCCATAACAAAGAAAAGCTTCAAATTATAACACCCTTTCTAAAGTAATTAATAAATGCCTCTGTAAAACTTTGCATTGAGCATGAAAACGCAATACTTAAATCCAGAGCGCCAAAAAGTAAGAACATAGCCAGGGAGCCAGTGAAGGATTTTATTGACAAGTTTGTTTTTTAACTTTATTTACCTTGTTTTACCTAGTTAATTGCTTGTAACCTTTAACTTAATAATCTTAATTAACTTTTTTAAGTAAAATAATATTTGGCATTGGATCATGCTACCCTTGGAGTACGTTCAAGTGACATGAATTCTAAGGTAGACTTTCTCTTTTTGATGTTGGGAGAAAGAGATGAGGTTGTGAGGGAGATGTGGACTTTCACCTTAAGAATTTAGACACACATCCACATCTCAAGACCCTATAGCGTGTTCTGGTTAAAATTAAGTGGAACTTGACACATTGGACAGAAACGTTAGATGAGCGTAGTTTGGTGAACTTAAGAGCAGTAGCCCCAAGTGCACGTGGAGCAATTATAGGTAAGCGTAGGCTGGGAGGTCGTTAGCAGAATATCCATTTGCCATGATCCAAAGTCAAGGAACCGGATCTTGTTTACCCTCACAGTCAGACAGTATGTACACAAGATGGTTCCCATCTAAATGCATTTATCGAGTCTTCTCCAAATACGGAGGTTGGCCATGGCCATTATAAAGAAAATGGCCATTTATTTCCAATCCCGCCGTCCATAATGCATTGCAGCATTTAGCTAGTCTAACAGTTTGTCTGCGGAAAGACCTCAAGTAAGAAAATTGCATGACGATCTCGGAATCCGCGGTAAGAATAACAGCACGCAAATTAAAGTTAAAGTCAGTCTAACTTAAATTAGTTGCGCTTGTGTAACATTGTTGAGAGCTATATAATTTAACTTTGAATGTAATTAACAGTAAAATAACGGACAAAAAACATGCATGGTTGGGTATATTTTAATAGCTTACGGTAATAGAACGCTGTGGTAAAATCGTTGTAAGGAAAAGACGAAATATCGTGAAAGTTGAGCATCTCAACACTCATAGCCAAACGAGCGACTGAATTAACTAAGAGTGTAACTTTTCATATAATAATTAAAAATTAAATTATATAAAATTAAACTTTATTTACAGTGTAATTTCAAAATCAAAACATAAAACATACGGTTTGTGCAATGTAATTGGTTACTGAGAAGAGTAAACCAATTAAAGCTTCCATGTAGTGATTGCCTACAAGTTCACAATTTCATGCCTGGCTTCATCATCCATCATATCATTTTGATTGTAGTAAATGTCAATAACTGAAATGTGCAGACGTTGCTGAATTTAATGGAAATGGTATTTAGTGAAGTAGTTGAATAAACATTTTAGGTGCATCTCCTGAATCAATTCAATTTGCTTTGTGTATTTTGCTTGAATTGACAGGGGGAGGATGATTGTTCATGGAATCTTAGATATATTTCCGTGTAGGCGTTAGTATTGAGTACGATATTCAAATTTTCAAAGATTTCAAAGACATGCATTGACATTAGTGATGGGAAGTGAAACTAAAAACCGTAGTTACTGTTACTACTACATAATAATGTTCTTGTGGAAGACGAAACCACGATTGAGCTAATTTGCTTAGAAAGCGGAGAAACCTACGTAGGAGAAAGTTTGTCATTTTAAAAGGGAAACTACTCCCACGGTGCGTTTCGAATATTACAAGAAAGTGAAACTTTCATTTTCTTTCAAACTACACATATGAACGGATTCCCTTACCTCAACTTTCTTTGTAGCAAATATATATATATATATATTTGGATATATATCGGATAAAGCGATATCCGTTTCCTAAAAATTCATAAAGATACTTAATGTCACGCGCCATCATCTTCGCCCACTTAGACAACGCCATTAATCAAAACTCCACGTGGCAGAAAGAGATTCCTCTCATTTTTCTTTTTAAATGAATGAATTCTCAAGTGAAAGTCGTGAAAACAATTGTACTTTTTAAATGGTCAGCTGCTTTCATTTATTCTTGCTTGTTCATACTATAATTTATAGTTTATGACAGTGACTGATCCCGGGCTGCTTCCAGTAAACAGTAATATTAAAACTAAGATTACATGCTTTTGATAAAGCGTAGTATTACAACTTGCGCTCTTTATTGCACTTTCTCCACGCAAAAGCTTTCACTTTCACTCCATCCTCAAAACGGTTTGGCGTTACTTACAAATTTCTGGAATTTTCCGACCCAGATTTTACCAGATCTAACCCAAAATTGAGTCCGATTCATGCAAAATCCGTTTATTTGTTTGGCTGAGCTTGAGCGTAAGTAAATGCTTGAGGAGCTTTCACTTGTGGTGAAAGGCAAACAAAGTAATAGAGCTCTTCAGTGAAAAGCTTCATTTCAAAAAGGAATTAAGAGGAAATATTTTAACATGATTTGATGAATAGATGATCAAAATGATGTTGACCGTGGTAATTGTTTACACCGTGTCGTGGCTGCCTTTCAACGCCATCGTGGTAAGTTAAGCACGACCTATCATTCACTGCCTGTCACTTCCTCTGACGGAAATGCGTTTTTTCCTTGAAGGCTCAAAGGCCCCCGTGCCCTTTCCTGACCTCATTAGTTTTGTTGTTTTTTTCGCAGGTAATCGGTGACTTGGATCCTTCAATCTGGGGCTGGGAGCACATGACCTACGTCTTCCCAATTATCCAATGGCTCTGTGCCCTTTGCTGACCTCATTAGTTTTGTTGTTTTTTTCGCAGGTAATCGGTGACTTGGATCCTTCAATCTGGGGCTGGGAGCACATGACCTACGTCTTCCCAATTATCCAATGGCTCGCTCTGGCTCACACCGTCTGCAACCCCATTATTTACTGTTGGATGAACTCACGATTTCGGTCAGGATTTCGTTCAGCCATAGAAAACGTTCCATTTTGGAGGCGGATCCCATTTCTAGGTCAAAGCAGTCAACGGGATTTCTCTCCAAGTCATCGCCTCCAAACGTACACCTTTCAGAGCGGTGGAAATGGGCAAGGGAAGCTGATTCGCAACTCATCGCTTATTTCCACGGGCGGAAGGACGACCACGCTCAATTTGAGTCCGTCTGCTGTCAGGCACTTCCCCAAGGTCATGTCGAAGGGTCACTGTGTCAGTGATAACGGTCCCTTTGGCCATCAATTCGACTCAATTCCACTCCAGGTCCTCGGATCAGCCAATCAATCAGCCACCGCTCCAAGTCCCCTCCACGAGACGCTCCAGGTAACGAGGCCTGCGCCGTCAACTGGAAAATCCAGGCCAAGGAAACCCAGCAGGCACGACTCCCTCCTCGAGTCATTTCTCTAATTGCCAACAATTGATGTTTTCTTTTTAATTGTTATTTATGTGCCAAAGTTGCGTCTAGTCAAGCCAGTTCTCTCTTTGCGGAATGATCAAAAATTTTGTTATAGGATAGACTATAGTTAAGTTGTAAATGAAAAACACTACTGTAATATTTTTTTTGTCTTGTAGTCATTGGAAGCCTAGGTTGATGCTTTGTGTAAAAATGTGTAAGTGTCATGCAATATGTATTTTGTATTAAATAAGAAATAAAAGACTCGCCGTACTGTACACATCACTGTTAACATGTTCTATAGTCTTATTTTCGGTGAACCTGCTTTGAAATAAAATGTTCCTAATTCTAAAACAAATATCTACTTTAGTATTGAAAGACACATAAATGACGCGACGGTAATTTCATTTTCAAGAGTTATAAAAAAAATTCTTAGAACTTTCATGTTAAGATGGCTCGTTTAGCGTGGACTTCCGCAACATTTTGCTAATTTTATGCTTTTAACATCAGTAAGTAGGTATGAAAGGGCGTTGACCTTTTTATATGACCTTAAGGGAATTGACCTTTTCATATGACCTTCTGGAGAAATGTTTACCGACTGGAATGCATGTTACAAAGTTAAGGTGGGGTTTCATTGAAATATTGGAATCATTTTATCCCTTTTAATCACCGTGGTAGAATTTTTTTTTTACAAAGACTACTTTTCCAGCAAAAGTATTTTTTATAATAAGTTTGGTGTTTCAAAATTTTACGTTTACGAACTGGTCCCTTCATGGAATCATGTTGTTAAATTGTAGTATGTTCCGAGAGAAGTGGTTTGTTAAGCGTTATTA
>VYYI01002842.1:0-13709 GCA_021029175.1 Bilobella aurantiaca | reverse complement strand
CGGTGTGCTTGTGTCAAATAAATTGGACGCCTTCAAAAAAATTCAAAATCTCTTCAAAAACGTTCTTCAAATCTGTCCACTATTTGAATCTGTCCATGTTATTAACAATACTACTGTTCGAATCACATTATTTTCTCAAAAAGCAAAAGCAGGCGTTTTTGGGTCTTGTCACAAGTTAAAAGGAAAATTGATTGGAATTACCGATGACCTAAGCTTTACTGAAAGAAAACAGAAAAAATTACTCATTCCTTTGTTAAAAGCGGCAAAACCCGAAGGAAACACAGCATCTATTCCTAGTAATTCTATTGTCATCCCATCAAGTGAAAATTCATTGAAGATGACGTGTGACGAGGACATCTCATCATCAGCGGTTGCATCAGAAAATCACTCATGTAACACAACCATATTTGACCCAGATTCATCACTAGATCCAAAATCACAAACGCTGTCACAGCAAATTCTTCTAAAGGCAAACCCTGAAATTTGCAACGCCAAATTCCAACCTCAAATTGATGTCATAAAGGAGCATCCACCTCTTCCGAACTCAGCGGAGCCAAAATCCAAATCCGAAAGGGTGAGACACAGGAAGAATAAAAAGTCTGTTAGGGAATCAACCCAGATGTCACCAGAACCCTCTCCTACGTCACAAACTACAGATTCCATGACAGACAACCCTCCGTCTTTGGAACATAATCTCACTTCACTATCTCCAGAATCTATGACAAATTTGAAATCCAAACTGCAAAAACGGTTTGGAGAAGTTTCCGACGAATTTTTAGTTAAGGTCATTCGAACGGGATTTAGACTTGAAGAAAATAAGCCTATTAGAAAACGCGAATTGCTTATACTAAAGGCAATTTCGAAAATTGTTAAAACGAGTTGATTTCTATTTTTATTAGAGTGTTTGATCCTATTTCTAGCCTAATTTATTCAAAATTCAAAATTAACCTATATCTGAAAAATGATTTAAACCTATATTGGTGTTCTTAGCTGTTGTCGATTAGTTTCATATTTAACTATTCGAACTCCAAATTGTAATACATTTTAGAACCCGCTCAATCGGCTCCATGGGCTTAGGGCCTTTAGGGAGTAACGCCAAACTACTAATAATAAAAAAAAAAAAAAAAAAATTCAAATGGTTACAGTTTTGATTGAGCCTTTAAGTTTTTTTTTTAATTTTTAATACTTTTATAATTATATTAATAGGAAACATTGTAACCAACTAATTAGTCCTAACCTAATTAACAAATTTTAAATAGTTTTTCCATCCCTAACCATAATACTGAATATCGAGTCTCTGATCTGTAGAAGGTTTTCTGGGGAATCAAATTCTTTTATTTCACCATTGTGTAATACCAGTACTCTGAAATGTAAAATGTATTATATTATATTGTATCAAATAATCTAGATTAGTGCCGATATGCAACGCTTAAATAAAATACTTGATTACATATTATGAAAAAGTACTTTTTACCTGTTAGAATCCATAATGGTGTTGACCCTGTGAGCAATCGTTAATAATGGTGCAGTCATTGAATTCGTTGCGAATGGTAGCTTGTATTAAATCATCCGTTTCCAGATCCACTGCCGCAGTGGCTTCATCCAGAATTAAAATTTTGGACTTGCGCAGCAGCGCGCGTGCGAGGCAGATGAGCTGCCGTTGGCCCACGCTTTAAGTAAATTAAAATTGAAAAATCACTCTACTAAATTTTAATGTAAAAATCTTTCACCTTAGATTGTGTCCTCCTTCTTCCAATTTATATTGAAGGTGTCCTTTGAAAGAGCTCACATAATGCTTCAAATGGGCGAGTTCCAAGCATTTCCAGATTTCTTCATCACTGTGCTCATCGAAAGGATCCAGATTCATGCGCAATGGTCCGGAAAATATGACAGGATCCTTCGGAAGGTTGTATTTTATGAACGAACTTACAGATTTTTTTTTTTAAATAATTTTGAAGAAAAATAGTTTACTTGTGGGATTATTGTGAGTTTCCTCCGTAAATCGTGCAAACCCAAAGTAGAAATTTCAACATTGTCAATTAATATTTTACCACCGGAACCTTCAATAACACGGAACAGAGCCAATGCCAACGAGCTTTTGCCGGCTCCGGTGCGCCCTACTACGCCAATCTAAATTCAATTTAAAATATATTTAAGTATATTAGATAAACAAAAAAATAGTAAAATAATCATATATAAGTTCTTACCTTTTCTCCTGGATAAATGGTACAAGAAATACCTTTGAGGACGTAGTCCAACCCTTCCCTATACTTCGCCATGTAATTTACTAATTTAATTTCTCCTTTTAAAGGCCAAGATAAATCGGGTTTCGTTTCAGAAATTTTCCAAGATGATTCCTGGATGTTTAAAATAAGTGTCAAAATATATATATTTTCACGCCCACGATGTCATCGACCTCAATGACACCGTGGACGCGACATTAGGTTAAGTTATTTGGTTGCACACTTTTATGCAGACATGTGTCCGGGCAGTTGTAGTCCTTTTCAGTTCTGTATCTCGGTATGAGGTAGGGATGGGCGTTTCCGTTTCGTTTCCTCAAGGAAACGGAAACGAAACGAATAACCTGGAAACGGGAACGAAACGAATATGTTTTCTTGGAAATGGAAACGAAACGAAACGGAAACGGTAGAAAATTCTATCAGTGCGGTAGTGGGCCCATGGGTTCGAAGTTAAAAAAAAGTATATTCTTATGATTCATAATTACAAAGCAATATTAAATCATCTATTAAAATTAATTATTTAAACTAAAATTTTGCTAAAACTTTTCCCATCAAAGTTGTATTAGATTCGGAAATTTTGTTCATAAAGTAAACCTTCATGCACAACGAGGTCATGCGTCAACTTATAATCATTGCAGTAAAAAGCGTTTTTACTGTTTTTATTTTAGAAATTAGCTAATTTTGAATTGGGTGAGTTACATGTTTGAAGATTTTATTAAATATGCATGAAAAAGGCAATATTTGAAATAATATATGAAGCAAAATAAGCAATACATAAATTCAACAATAGTTTGTTGTAAAATTTTACCTTTTTCCGCCTATTTCCCCTTCTCATTTAAGAAAAAAAATCCTTGCCGTTTCTCCGTTTCCTCCAAAAAGGAAACGGTCCGTTTCGAAATTGGAAACGGTAACGGGCTTCGTTTCGTTTCTGGAAACGGTAACGGGCTTCGTTTCGTTTCCAGAAACGAAACGTGCCTATCCCTAGTTAGAGGTCATTAGTCTGTTCGACTTGGTTGATGGCACTGCCTATAAATAGGAGTGCCGCACTAGTTAGAGGGGGTGAGTCTCCTTTAGTCATTCGACCTAGTCCCTACTCTGTCACTTCGTCCAATAATCTAGTCAACTGTTATTGACCTCGGATTTACCTTTGTCATTATTCGTTACTGGGTTGGAATTAAACGAAGGGGGAACACTTTTTGTTTTAGATTTAGAAGATATTGTTGCGCCAAACTATCCCCTAACATTCTACTCCTCTCATTTAACAAGACTCGATTTAAGCAAACTGCCTAGAAGTAGAAAGTAGGAGGGTTTTTTGGCACAGATTTCAAATTGTAGCCCCTTGACTCAATTCCAACCTCGTTCGTTACTGTACAAATAAACTGATTATTTGTACTTGATTTCGTCGACAACTCTACCTTTGAGCTACACCATTACCTCATTGCCCTTCAGGCCCCCAGTCGTTACGTCGCCAGTAACCCATGACAATATTTTCTATGAATATTAGATTTAATTTAATTACTTGTGGAACACGGACTAATTCTTCTACTCTCTCGACTGAAACGATATTAGATTCCAGGTCAGACATTTGCCGTGCCATGAGGTTAAGTAGCAGCGTCACTTGGAAGGCGTAAGCGATTGCTAGGCCCGCAGAACCGGGGGTAATGTATCCGCGAGACAAAATTGTAAAAATGCAAGTAGAAAACACAACAGAGACGCCGAGTAGTTCCAGCCGAATTGAAACCCACCTTAAATTGTTTTAATCTTTGATTTATGTTTATTATTTTATATAAATAATTACTCACAGTTTAGATAATGCAAATGGAAAGAAGGCCATTTGGTTCAAATCAATTCTATGTTCTGAATCGGCTATAAACTTTTCTTGAAGGCGGAATGCCCGAATAATTGCCGCACCGGCAACGGTTTCGCCAAAGTGCGAATAAATTGGTGATCTTGTAATTCCATCAAGTCTTTTCAACTGTCGGTTGGTGGCTACGTAGAAGCGCTGCAAAATTGAGACAAAAATTATTATAAATCGACCTCAAATTCTGATTTTTTTTTAAATCGAAATATTCAAAATAGACGTTGAAAATCTTTTTTCTTTATATATAGAAATACAAAGAAAAACTTCAAAAATCTTTTTTTTTACAATTACTTAAAAGAAGAGAAATTTCGCATACCTACCTGGAGGAAAACGTAGCAAATGGACAATGGAATCACGAAAAGAAGAAATGGAGGATTTGCGTAGACAATTATAAAAATAGTGGAGAGAACGTGAAAGAAAATTAAAAGAAATGATCTAAAATTGAGTGGAATTGAATTGTCGATTATATCGACATCTCTAGAGAATCGATTGATGAGGCGACCCATAAGCGTCGTGTCAAAATACGACATTGGTGCGCGAATCACCCTAGAAATTGCAGCAGACTGAAACGTTCTACTGGCTGCGAGGCTGACAAGCGCAATTGCCCAAGTCCCAATAAAAGTACAGATCGCTTGGAGCAGGGCTATAATGCCGTAACCCGTTAGGTACCAATTTGTTGCTTCTGGTAACGCCTTCCCCGTCACAATTTCTTCCAATGTTGCTTGCGATGACCAGTTTGAAAGCCAAATATTCCCGTACGCAGAGCAAGCTGAAATTTCATTTTTTTTAAGAATAAAATACGGCCTGATATTTTCTAATCAAAGTCAGCTTAACTTTTAAACTTACCATTATGCGCTGTGGTAAAAATAATTGCAGCCATCATGACGAAAAACCCAGCAGCCTTAAAATAGCTTGCAAAAATGCTTAATTCAATATTTCCAACAATTACGGCTTCTTGCTGAATTAGCTTAGGATTTTCCACAGTTTGGGTCAGCGAGGTCAGCGAGGTCAGCGAGGTCCCCTACGTAGCAGAAAATACTAATTAAAATTCATCGTAATTTCAACAAAATTCTTTACAAACACACAATTTCTTATTTTAATTTAAACAGCATTACTTGATTTTTAAGACTATCGACTGATTCCCGTCTCATAGATTCTGTGACAGTTGAATTTTGCAAACTGGTTTTTTCTAAGGAATTTGTGCCTTTGTTTTGAGTTCCTAGGCGTTCGAGTAAATATTCGGCAAATTCTCCCTATATAATTTAAAGCAAAAAAGAAGTTATCTTTATGTCATGCATGTCGATTGTAGCAAAATTATGATAATTCGAAGAAAAAACCTAACCTACCTTTTTTGCTAGGAGCTCATTGTATGTTCCAGATTCTGAAACTTGACCATTTTCCATTACAAATATTCGGTCGACGTTAGGAAGAAAATTGATCCCGTGGGTGACCAGTACTCGCGTCTTGCCTTTCAGCATCCCACTAGGACCAATTACCTTCTCGAAAATATGCTTTCCAACATTTGCATCAACTGCCGAAAGTGGATCGTCAAAAAGAAATATTGAGGCATCTTTGTAAGCTGCCCTTGCAATGGCTAGTCTTTGCTTCTGGCCACCGCTCAGATTAATTCCCTAACTCAGCAGCATAGACTTCAAATTCCAGTGGATTCATAAAATTGAATTTAATGACTTACGTTTTCACCAATTTCGGTTTCGTCGGCGTATGGTAATAGTTCTATATCATGTTGAAGGGCACAACAATCAATTACTTTTTCGTAGCGGCTTCGATTCAGCGAATCCATGAACAGAATGTTGTCCCGTAGTGACGCGTTCTGGATCCAAGCTGTTTGTGAAACGTAAGAAATTGTACCCTAAAATTATAGCAATATTTTTTAAATTACATTTAATTAGTTAATGAGGTGCACTATAAAAATTATCATTATAAACTGCAATTTAAATTAATAATTGTCTACCTACTTTGACGTTCACAACGCCGTTCACTTTCTTTAAATCCCCAAGTAAGGCACTTAACAAGCTGGACTTCCCAGAACCTTAATTTATATTAAAAAAAAATGGGCGTTGGCAAAATCATTCTCTCTAATAATTCTAAATATATTTGTTAAATACCAATTCTTCCCACTACAGCCACAAGTTCTCCTTCCTTGACGTTGAAATCGATATTATTTAAAGTCGTTGAAGTACCATCCCATGACAAATTGGCTTTTCGCATGACGATTGGATAATCTTTTTAAAATATTTCAAAGTATCAATTAAATGTTGAATATCGTTACTTCGAACGACATTCAAGCGTGCTTGCTCAGTACCGAAATGTATTTTTTTGGTAACAGAATCCTTATCCAATTCTTCCATGTTGAGGTACTTGTTCAGCCTGGAAATACTCACGGAGGCTTGAACAGCGTTCCCACAAAGCACTGGAAGTCTGTAGTAAAACGTATGTTTAATAGATGTAATAATAAATTTATAAAAAGTGAAAGCAAACTCACAAAATCAAAGCATTTTTCATAATATTAAATAAGTTAAGAGCGACAAACGCTTTCTCGGCGTTCAAGATGTTGTTCGGATCTGACAAGACAAAAGTCGCAAAAGTGGCGAGAGTGACCTTAAGTTCAGAATTTAAAAGATAGCAACCCAGTTAAAAAATGTTTAAAACAAATAGTAATTCAAATTAACATTATTACCACAACAGGAGCCGTATGGTTCATTCCAACAGTAAATGTATTCAAGAGTGCGATTTTTCGAAGATACTTCAGTTCTCCATTTCGGATACTTTCAATTCGGGAATGATAGGATGTTTCCCAAGCGTAAAGCTATGCAGGTAAGTGCCATTTATTCATTCTAAACCTACAATTACTGAAATTCTTACTTTTTTTATTTACCTTGAGCACTTTTATTCCTAAGAAGAGTTCGGAGGTCATTTTTATACGCTCATCTTTTAATTTCATTTGAAGAACTTGATACTTCCGTGCAAGCGTAGATGCGCTTAAAGAAAGCGGTATGAAGACAAGGAGAATTCCGATTCCAACAAAAGCCGAAGAGCCAATGGAATCGTAAAGAAAGTAACTTGCAAGTATAATTTGAAACGGACTTCCTATCGTGACGTTAAGTATCGGTATTAAATCGGCAAGCTTCTGAGCGTCAACCGCTTGTAAATTCACGATTGAACCGAGTGAAGACGCTGTTTTCCAAAATATTTTAAAACCCTTTCATTAAATGGCCTTAATATTTAATACTCTTTAATTTTATTCCCCGATGAATCGCTTTCATGAGACGTTCAATAACGCAACCGCGACCATCAAGACTGGTGATTACAAATGAACCCAGTGCTCAAACATGTAATTGCCAGTTGTAAAATTCGCTTCTAACCATTTCGAGATGCGTTCGAAATTCTTAGGGTTTTGCGAAACACTGCATTTGAAAGTGTACTTTTGACCCTCATTCCAGTTAAATAGCCCCGTTTGCAACCACTAGCGCTGAGCACTGATTGAACGGTTGACGCAAAAGTGATGACGATGACATACAAGTAGCCTTTCCAGACTGGTTCAACATCAGATGTCACATGCATGACCAAGCATCTGAATCAATCGATTTGTCGTAGATTAGGTTTAGTAATACAGTTATTGTAAAAAAAATGTATTGCAGTTAAAAAATTACCGAATAATCCCTGGTTGAACAAAAGCCAAGATATCACTGGCGACTGACAGAAATAGTCCGAATGCAAACGTAAAACCGAAGCACTTCCACAGTGTTTTCAAGATTCCAGCATTTGTCGTTACCGAATTGAGACATCTGGTGAAAGATTGAAATTAACCAAATTTAATATTTCATATTAATTAATTTCGCACGAAGCCTCGCTAACTTGGCCCAATAACTGGCAAACATCTTTGATTGTGCTTGAGAACGGTCCAGAGCATTGAGGTCCCACAAATCTTTTTCGGTTAGCGTCGTTTTATATCCGTACCATGCCATTGAATCATACCATATGAAAAACAGTTTCGAGAAAAATGAACTCGTTTTGTCAGGGCTTGGATTCTACAAATTCAAATTTTCTATTCAATTAAAATTAAATCCTACTTTAAAATTGTAAGAAATTTTTTTTTTACCTTTTCCAAACCTTGGACATTAGTCGCCTTCTCACTGATCAATTCCAAGACGAATCGAACGGAAACAAATGGAAATACAATTATTCTTGACAAAAGTATTATGTTTTCCTTAATCTGAAAATACATTACGAAGTATATTTTACAAAAAAAAAACTCCACAAACTTTCCATACTTACGGTATCAACGCTGTTTATTTCCCGAAGAGCTGTTAAAAATAAGAGACCTTGGGTGACCCAAGCGCTAAACCAAAACAAGAATTGACACCCGGAAGAATAGATTCCTCGGCTTTTAGTGTAAACGCACAGGAAGGATACTGCGATCTACGAAATTATGTGACAAATAACTTCTGATTTTTTAATTATTAATTATAATTTTGAAATTTTTTTAAACAAAATTGTCGTACGCTTACATAGCCAAGTATCTGAAACAATGGTGACAGCCAATCAGCTAACCAAAGTTGTCTATTCTCCACTTGTAAAACTAGCGTCACAAGATGTGCGCATTGAACCATAATTACAACGAATGCGAAAACAAGCTTGACGGTCAGCAGTGATGTAAAAATGCCCCTAACGAACTTTGACCTGAACTTTGAGTTTGAACTTTGGAGGAGGTCAATGAGCCCTAAAGTAACCAAGACAAAGAGTGGGCACCATGACAGGACTGTCGCTTCAAAGCATGGCGTAAATCGTGGTTGTGAAGTGTACCAAGTCAAACGTGAATCCTGTAACCATGAAACGTACAATTATCCGAAAATTTCGGATAGTTAAGGACGCGTATACTCTGCAGAGATTCCTTAGAATTGTTAAATATGACATGTTCATTCATATGTTACAAGCAAAGTCAAATAACTGTAAACGGAACAACACACGAATGAACAGCATATTGTGGTCTAACTAATCAAATGCAACTATCATCGGCTTAGGGTTTGCGAGTCCTCGGACAGGCTTGTTAAGGCTAGCAAAAACTGTTTGGTGTAACCAATTCTTTCTTACCCATAACTTTGATTGGCAAAATTCCATTATGCTTTTTAGGAGTAACTCCTGTCAACCTAATTTTTTCAACTCTTTGCTTTGTAAAAACTAAATTTTTCTGGGACACAAAAACAGTGCTAATGTTAAAGTGCGGCGTCCTTTCACTACTGAACCTTTCTTAAGATCAAACAAATACTGTTTTAAAGATCAAGGTAAAAGAAGGCCACGGAGCAATTAGAAAAACACATGTAGTGTTAATAGTTTTATCAAACGCGCATTACATTTAAGTGGTATGACCATTAGCGTTCTGTTTACGAAGTCTGCTCATCTACCAATTATCTCAATCCGATTCCAAGATCCGGAATAAGAAATTACTCGTTTTCACGTTCTTAGTCCAAAACATAACTAAATAAATAGTCACTTCGCATCAAAATATTTTACAAGAATTGAAACGAAACAGTAGTTTATGAATATGATAAATAGTATTTCTTTATTAATTTAGTTCTAACTTGAGTTTGTATGACTTGAATTAAAGCCTTCCCAATGTCCATTTATCAATTCTAATTTAGCAACTCTGAATTTAAAACCGAATGATTTTAGAATTTTAGTATTAAACAGTAATATTTTATTTTAATATAATAGAATTAAGGAATAAATTATTAATAATGTTTTGGTACAATATTAGGTATATAAACAAAAAAAAGTTTGGGTAAGTTATTTTTAATCGATTCAAATTAAAAATCGATTCTCAGTAATTCGTAAGCTAATTAGAATGTTAATATATATTTTATATCCGTATCGTCCTATAGCGGTGGCGTTACACCTCCTGATTGTTGCTGGCTGTATCTTTCCCACGAGGAAGCCGGCGGACCTGAACCTCGGCCAACGTTGCCGGGGAAAGCGGGCCTACCACTCATGTCACCGAAATTCGGCGGAATCAACGGCATTCCTCCAGAATTTGGAAATGGAAGGAGTCCCAGTTGCTGGGCAGCAATGAACTGAGCAGCCAGAGCAGCTTGAGCTTGTGTCATGTCCACCGATCCTGGCCAACCAGGAGGCAGGAGGGTTGGAGGAATTTGACCTTGTGTTCCACTGGCTCTAGGATCACTAAATATATTAAGAAACACTTACTTCCAATCTTCTAATTCGTATATATTTTCTATGGGAAGGAGGATTATTGTAATTTATTTTTAGGAATAAAGATTTTACCTTCCAAGCCTTGGATCTGCGGATTGTGTTCCTGGTCCTCGCCGATTCATTCTTGGATCTACTACATCTCCTCCAGGAATGTTAGCCGGGCTGTTTCCACCAATAGCGCTTTGAGAATTTTGAGGTGGTGACGCGGGGTCAGGCAAGAGAGAAATGCCACCGGCCGTTCTTGGGCCAAATCTGGGATCCAAAGCCAGTTGTGCCGGAGTTAGTGTATGTTTGATATAGTTGTAGTCTGGCAATTTCACATCGGCCACGATACGCACCCTCCAAGGCATTGGAGGGTGACTATTAATTGCCGCATCAATCATAGTCGCAGGGCCTGTTGGCAATGGCTTGAAAACCGGTACAGGACTCCTCTTCCCCAAAGGAAGATCCGTCATACGTAGATCCACGTCCCTGAATTCCTGCCTCTGGGCTATCGGAACACGGAAGTCGGTATCACGAAATGGGCCTTGAGAAGAAGACGGTTGGTCGTTGAGAATGGGAGGTAAGCCGGGAACTCCAGAAGCAAAACGAAAGTCCACATCACCGCGGCCAGTAAAAGCGGGCAACGGAGGACTAGTTGAAAATTTACTTCGTTTAGCTTCCGGTTCGGAGTCACTGGATGCAGCCGCCGTAGTTTTGCGGATGGCTGAGAGAACTGATGCAAAATCAACAACTGGCATTTTTTCGGCCTCGTTTTTTGTAGGAATTTCTTTTAAAACGTCTGTGAGAGGCTTGTCACCTTCTTCATCGGAAGAGTACCACCCGCGGTCGTCCGGTTTTTCGTCATCACTTGGCTCTTCCTTCTGCAACACCCATTCAAACATAAGTTAACTATAATATTTTAAGTTTCAAATCACTTAATTCTATTCATTCCGCTTACAATTTTTAATTCATTTTTCAGTTGTTGTTCTTGTAGTCTACGGAAAATTCCTCTCTGCATTGGAGGTAAATTATCAGGCAGATTCGGTTCCTCTTCCTCTTTGGGTTCCATCTTTACAAAAGGTTGATGTGGAGGGGAGTCAGGGCTTATTCTAGATTCACGACTGTAATGTTCATCCGACCTTGAGTTCTTAGACTCTTTGTGATTTTCTTTTCCGTCGACGCCAGGGGGTCGCTGAATTGTGGTTGAAGGGATGTGTAATGATGCTAGTACATTGGCTAAAGCCGGATTGTTGACAATATGTGGCTGAGGGGGCAGCATGGGCGGAGGCAGTTGGTTTGGCAGGATTCCCATCAAAGGTGCTATGCTTCCTTGTGACGAACCGTGGTGTTTCCGATGATCACGGTCTCGTGAATTAGAATTTTCACTTTTATCTTTCTGTGGAGCACCTTCAACAGTCTCCTGATAGTAATTTCCAAGCCCTGCTTCTTCCATTAATTCCTGAAGTTTATTTTCATCATCTTTCGTTGGTTGTTCCCAACGAGTTCGACGTCTCTCTTCGTCTCGTTCTGGAATTCAGAAAATTTCATGTTTTACGCCACAACATTCGAAATCAAAAAAAAAATTAAAACTACCTCGTTCCTGTTTCTTCAGTTCTCCATTTATCCTGCTCTCCATTTTGGCAATCAGATTTAGGGCTCCCTGACGGTTTAGCCTAGGGAAATCTCCGAGAATTTCTTTGGGTGCCGTTTCAATATGCTAAAACAAAAACAAAAAAAATGTTTTAAAATTGATTTTAATGAATTCAACAATTATTTTTTTCACAAAAACTTTTTCTTTACCGCAGAATTTTTCTTACCTTTAGCAAAACAGCTTTAGTGACTTCATTCATTGGTTTGTGACTGAATTTACATTGATTTTTTTGGGCCATTTTACAAACTAAACCCGTGTGATAGTATTTGCAAGGAAAATCATTGTGCAGATACAAACACTTCTCTTTTTTGGCACAGCAATCCAGCATCCAAAATTTGCAAAGTTCCATTTTTCTCGGTGGAACGGCGTTGTGAGAGAAAGCGCAATCCTCGTGCGATTTTTGACACTTTCCTTGCATGTAATAAGCGCAGATTTGATCAGACTTATGTAGTGGCTTAACAGTATCCTTTCTTCCGGAATTTGGCCTCCTGCTACCTCTCGATTCTTCACGGCGTCGTCTAGAATAGGGAGCGAACAGTACGAATTAAATATCGACAAAGAATTGAGTTTGGCGAGATTTTATTTTATAAAATACCTATCGCTTCCGCCTGGTGGACTGCGAGACTTCCTTCTTCGTTTCGCCTCCGGCGACAACGGAAAATCATTTTCCAATTCGTCTTCATAGATCGGATTACCGAATGGATCGGTATCATAAATTTTTCTGCCACCTCCACTACCTGGAGACGCGCCCAGATTGGTTCCCACAGGGGGTGACGAAGGCGAAGCACCTCGGACGAAGAGATAGTCCTCGTCACCCGCCGAAACGTCTTCGGATCTCCTAGTTCGTTTCTTACTGGATTTCTCTTTGTCTTTACTGCTCTTTTCCGTTGGGCCATCCTTGCTTTCAACACTATGCTTTCTTCGTCTGTCTGATTTACTACTGCTTTCTTTCTCCCTGGTTTTGCTTCTAGAGTCCTTGTCTTTGGAACTGGAACTATGGCGGTGCTTGTGACTGGACGCTTTTTCCTTCTCCTTGTCCTTCGTATCCGTAGAAACTAGGACACTAGGAACCGTTTTTGGTATAACAACCACTGGAGGACTCTCCTCATCGTCCTCAATTTCACCCTCTTCTAAATCTTCACCCTCCTCTTCATCGTCAACTGCTGCGATTTGTGCTTTCAATCTACGTATTTCTTCCTCTGCACGGTCCAAGTCGTTTGCGCTTTGGCTAGAACTTGCAGAATCGTTATGAGCAGAAATTTCTTGATGCTTGTCCATGGCGTCAGACACCGAATCGGTCTCCGCAACGCTTTTGGCAGCAGGACTTTCCGGTTTTGGGTTCGATTCACTTTCAAGATTTTTGGAATCTGTGGCATCCACTTCCGCAATATTTTCAGAACAATCTACATTCTCAGGACTAGTCGCACTTTGCGAGGGGTATTCAGTGCTTGCTGAATCTTCGGGACTTGTGTCACTCTGGCTTTGGAATTCGGCGTTTGTTGAATCGTCGTTATCAGGGTTTGAATGGCTCAACGGTGGTAATTCTCCCGTTGTCAGATCCGGTTCCTTGAGGCTCTTCGCTTGTATGTCCTCATTTCCTGGGCTCACAACCGTTGCTCGAATATGGTCAATCAGTCCAGAATCTACAATATTTTCTTCTGGACTCATAGCACTATCCTGATCGTCATGTTCATAATTTTCTAAGATCTCATTGGCTTCCGGGACATTTTTAAGATCCTTATTCGAA
>VYYI01002841.1:0-13709 GCA_021029175.1 Bilobella aurantiaca | reverse complement strand
TATCCGGCCTTCGGTAAACACCCTGTACATGGCAACAATTTTGAAATGAAGGCAAAACGGTCCCATAATTTCTGACAAAAAAGCTCCATTGGTTTTGATGGGAGTGAAACGACCGTATTAGAATGCTTGTTTACAGACCGTGGGGTGCACAATGTTAGAAAGCTGAAAGCGCATATTCTCGTAAATTATACTATTTAAAGTAATTATTTATTAAACTAATTTATCAGTGAAGACATATTTAATGTGTGTCGTAAACAAAATTAGTTTAATTTCTTATAGAAATTTCTGAATGCCTTTACTTAACTAATCCACTATTTATTTTATCAATTTATAAAATTATGTTCTGTTTAAAATTAAAATAAATCAAGCAACAAATTTGTTTGATGGTCAAATGAGATGAAATTCAATGACAAAAGTAACTCAAAAGTTTTTGAGTCAAAACGACTTGTAAAGCTTGAATTGCATGACATAAGAGGCGTTGTATGACGCTGATTATTATGTGACGTAGGGATAGTTATACAAAAAAAAAGCGTTTGCGCTGGGCGAATAGTTAATACACACAAACACAGACTCTGGCCTCAGTTGCATATTTGCATCCTACAGTGAAACAACCAACACGTCAATTCATAATCTTACAATTACTTCTAAACTTTGATTAGCCGACAATTATTTTGCTTAAGTGCTATGGTGCTCGGCGGCGTGTTTAGCGTCATGTCCAAATTTTTGGGAAGACAACGCAACAACAGCGAAGCTATGACCGTGGTAAGTGCGACGATTTTTATTTATTTCAGCGATACTTAACTAAACTAACTGATGAGTAATTGAGTCCTAATTAAGTAATTGAGTCCGATTAATGGTTCATGAGTGTTTAGAATAATTGTTTCTTCTAACGTCAATTTTCCTCAATTAAAAAAATTAATACCGTTTTCAGCTTTTATGATTTGTTGCCGGATTTTTGAGGTCAGAAATTAGTCGTTCTAATCTCTTTCTCTGAATCCGTTTTGGCACATATAATTTTCAGAATTTGTTCTAAAAATTGGCTAAAATTTTTGCACAATTTACGAGTCTTCGAAGTTTCAGAAAGAGCTTTTTTTGCAAATCGTGGATTTACGAGCAAAGAATAGGCGTGTGACGTGTGAGCCTGTGTGAGTCATATTCGCAGAATCCCAAATGACTAAATGATCTGGAAAGAGCACTCCGCATTCATTCATTTGCGAATCTGCGCGAATTTCCACTTATTACAACAATTGTTTTGAAATGCGGTAATAGTCATGTGCTGGCCTTAATTAATGATAATTAGTAAATTAAGTAGTTTTAGTACATTATTAGTAAATTATAAATTAGTAAAATCCTAAATTTATATGAAAGATAATTTCATTTTAGGAAGATGACATGAGCGACTCACTCGATTCTGAGTCTGACCCTGCACAATTGACAGTAAGTACATGATAATTCATCTAGGTTATAGATTTCAGTACACTGAAAAGTGTCAAGCGCTTATTAATCGAAAAAAAAAACAAATCCAAGATTTACTAAATATCAGGCAAACGCTGGAGCTCCACATTCTTTGCTTGATCCGAAGAAGATCTACACCAATGCCAAGAAGGGACGCCTCTTCCTCTGCACCAAAGGGATCCATGCCTTCCTGGTTCTGGAGTACATGGACGCTGAATCCCACTCGCTAGCATTCCAGCGCATGGACTTTGGACCCAAGAGCAAATGTTACTGTATCCTGGGAATGGGGGAGGTCAAGCACGTAGAGTTCAGCTCCCAGGCTGGAACGGCGGAAATGAAAAAGATGGAGAACGTCAAGGCGGGGCCGCAGTGGGAAGTGGACGTGGCCACCGCAGCGGCTCAGTTCAGGAAGGTCAAAAAGGAGTTCGACAGCGGTGAGGCTCTGGATCTGTACTCCTTTGCCGGAGACTCCTTGCAGAGTTCTGCGCATTCCTTGAAATGGGAGTGGCTTGGAGTGACCAAGGAAGACGAGGTTAAGGTATGGTTCAAACTTCCTTTGAAGAAATTCGTTTAATTCGAATTTGAATAATTAGTGAAAAGGTTTTTTACCTTTGGCAGTTGAATAATTGTGTTACCTTCTCGAGACAATTTATGATGAATTGCCGCGAAGCCTTGGGACTGACGAAAGTGGATGTGGAGTGCATCGACAACTGGAAACAGTGGATCCCAGTACAGATTCCAGCGATAGTTATTCCAGCGCTTAGCGAATCAGATAATTAAGGTTTACTGTCCGCAAAGATTGCAATTAGTTTCCGGATACTTGACTGAATAAAATAACTTTCTGATGATTTCAAAATTAAAAGCACATCGCTGCGCTAAGATTCTATTATTATGTTACGATTTGTTAAGTGTTCTTAACTAATGAAGTTTTTAAGTGCTAATGTTTGATTGACGCTACAAAGACAAACTGATGCTGGGAGTAGTTTATTTAATTACTCTGACGGTTTACTTCAAGAAAAATCTGGTCCTTTTTTTTTCGTTTCAAAAGAGCTTGTTTATTCCTATTTGTGAGTGATTTACGATTTAAATCAGGTGTATCAGTCAGTATATCAAATTGTTCAGACCTTGACCGTTTCACGAGTGGGCCTGGGCACCGTTATAGAGGTTTATTTATAAAAATCTGAAGTCCATATCAATTGAAAAAAAGAGGACGAACAATTTGAGTTAATTTTTTATTTAACTTTAGTTAAGTTCTTGCCTTAGTAGCATTGAGATTAGAATAGTGTTAACATAAGCTGAAGGGGGTAAGGTAAGGAAGTGCAGCGAACATCGGGTATTGTGAAAAACGTTATAAACCAAAACGACATCCGAATTCACTGAAAATGCTTTAGAAGTTTGGTAGTCTTGGGATTACATTGAGTTGACCTGGAAATTAGAAGGCAAATTAATAGACGTACATAAAGCTAAACCACCGTTCACATGTACATTGGTAAGCATTTTCTGTTGACTTACAATGTCATCAATCTTGAGAATACTTGCAACTGTTTCTGTGGCCAAATTGATGACTGACAAGGTGACCAATGTGGGTTGGACCACGTTCTCCTCCATTATGTTCGCAATTGCTCCCTTCTTCACATTTAGCCCTGCGCTCTTATTCCCCTCCGCGTGAAGCTTCCTGAGCTCTGTGACAACGTTGATAGCACTCATTCCAGCGTTCTCTGCTAACGTTAACGGAATTACTTCCAGTGCCTCCGCGAATGCTCTGTAAACACAAACAATTTTATAGATAAGAGAAAAAAAATATTAACCAGTCAATAATATAGCTCACTTGTAGCAATAAGCATCTACACCGGTTAAAGTTGTTGCGTGTTGGTTCAATCGGACGGCCAGTTCAATTTCCGGAGCCCCACCGCCAGCAATTATTCCCCTAATAAGTAGCGAGATTAATTAAAAACCTAATTAATTTAGTTTCGAAATGTGCGATTAACTATAACTCTGTGTTTTTAACGTCAATTCAATATGCCTCTACCTTTCCTTGACGAGACACCGCACGACACAAATAGCGTCATGGAGAGAACGTTCGGCCTCATTGAGAACCAATTTGTTGCTGCCTCGAACCAAGATGGACACGGTACGCCCTGCCTTGGCAATTCCGGAGATCTTGACTAATTTAGTTCCACTTGCACTAATTTCTTCAACCAATTCAGCTGAGGCTAAATTATCCGCCACGAAGTGATCCACACTGGCAATTGGACGGCAACCCAAAGTTTTGGAAATAAATTCAATCTCGTCTCGCTCAACATCTCGGACAGTCAAAATTTTCAACTTTTCCAAGAAGTGAAGTGCCAAGTCACTCACAGCATCTCTGCAATACACAATGAACTAAATCGGTGTCTACAATCATGTATTTGTAAAATCATGAGTCAATGTACCTGAGAATAGATTTCTGGATGAGTAGGACATTACAGCCGGCAGCACGAACCTTCTTGATGGTTTCAAGAATCTGATTTCTCTCTTCTTTTAGAATACGATCCATTTGTTGATAATCAGAAACGACAACGGTCATATCCATCTGTAGCAATAATAAAATGAATTGAACGAATTCTATAGTAATTCTTTATGTTTACATAATGCTTACGTCAGTTTTAGGTGGAGATATACAAAACTGAATCAAACCAATCTTTGCTTTCTCAATCTTCCTTGGTCCACATGCCACTTTTTGGTTTAATAGAAGGCCGTTTACTAGTTCAGTGTCTTCCACGGTGCCACCCAGAACCGTACTCACGCGAATATCCTAACAAAACAACAATAATGCTTTGCAACCGAACTGAAAACTAAATTCAAAAACCTTACATGGAGATCAACTGATTTGGGACTGTTAGGATCCACAACTTTGAAAACGGCATCCACGGCGATCGGAGCCAAGAGACTTGATTGCTGCGATACCACTTTAGAGTTGAGCGAAGTGGCAGCACATTTGGTTACCACCTCTCGATCGTCAATGTTCAATGGAATTGACAACTAGAAACAGCAGTTAATGTCATTATGAAGTACATTTTCAATCAATCTTAACTCACCTCATTCCTCAAAATCTCCACGCATTTGTTCCCAGCTGAACGGAAACCTTCAGCGATGGCGGTCGGGTGGAGTCCCTTTCCGAGCAGTTTTCCAGCTGCCTCCAACAAACTTCCGGCCAAGACAACGACGGACGTGGTTCCATCACCAGCTTCAATGTCCTGAGCTTTGGATAGCTCAACCAACTAAAGCAAACGACACTCTATTGATTACCCACCGTAATTCTGCAAATCACCAGCCAATTAACCGCCAGTTACCATTTGAGCAGCAGGGTGAACGACTTGCATCTCCTTGAGTATAGTCGCTCCGTCATTTGTAATTGTCACTTCTCCCTTTCCATCTTGGATCTATAACAAAAACAATCGTTAATCGTTAAGTCTGCTGTTATTCCTAAACTTCTTCTTACCATCTTATCCATTCCTTTCGGACCCAAACTCGTACGAATAGCATCGGCAACCGCTATAACACAAGAAAATAACCATTGTTTGATTGTTTATCCCGTCATTTCATAAACTCATTGCTGACATGCACTGTCCGCCCTTCTTGTCCTTATCCACCACTGTCTTATATCATATCCCAATATTCCTATTGATGATTAACTGACCTTTAGCGGCTTGCATGTTGCTCGTACGGATATCAGCCGGTTTGCTACGGTCCTTGAAGACAGCATTACTGCTCGTTCCTGTCGATGACCTCGGGGTCACTTTGGCTGTATCACCTGCTGCTGGACTCATCTTCGGTTACCAAATTACTTGATTAATCAAAAACAATTAACTAGAACGTTTACACCCAAAGCAAATGACAAAGAGAAAGGGGATTTGTTTGCACGTTTCTTCTGGAAGACCAAAAAACACCCACGGTTCTCTACTCCTCGCAATTTTTTTAACAGGCAAATGCCGTACAGTGAGTCTCACGCTTCACACGCCTTGTAAAAAAAAATCTGTGAATGATTCACCCACCTAATTTTCAAACTTTTCTGGAAGGTTCGCTTTGCAAATCTCCGCAATCACTCATAAATCAAAAGAACTTAATTAATTTCATCGGTTTTATTTCATCAAAATTAAACGTCCACAACATAGGGCTCGAGGATACGTTGCTGGATTTATTTTAGCTTTATATATATATGCTATGTTACCTTTACAATTAAATGGGAATACTGCTAGATGCGTGACAAAATACAAGAGTAGTTTTACAAAACGTCTAACATTAGTGCTCTAAAACATTGGTCATGGTCATGTTCTTGAAAAAGGGTAAAAAGTTAAGTGTTAAAAAGAGTTGAGCTAAAATGGCAGGAAGGGGACGGCAACAGGAATCACTATTAACTAAACATCAATTAAAATTAAACAACTGGTTGTGACAGGGAAGCTCCTTTTAAATACACATTATCTTCCTGGAAACAATGGAAGTCCATGCTCTACTTTTGTCCATTTGGCAACTTGCCTCGATTATAATTTATCGAGTTTACCCCTCAGCAAATGGCGAAGGATCAGCGGAAATTAATTTATTAAACTTAAAAAACGGTGTAACTAAATTTCCCTGTTCCGATTCTTCAGAAAGGCTTCTTGGCTGCGTCCAATGTTTGTAAAATTCTATTGAACTGGTCCTGCGTGATATGATTCTCGGCGAGAAGGCGACGATTCTCCTGCTGAAGATTCTCTACTTTACTTGCCAGTACTTGCTTGCTCTCTTGTTCTTTTCGTAATTCAGCTTCTAACTGAGATACACGAGATTCTAGGTTAAAGACGCTTTCCGGAAGAGGGTTGTCCGGATGAAGCAGGAATTTCTCGAGTCCATTTTTGCTGGAGAAGTAAATTTCGAAATTAAAAAACTGAAAAAAAAAAATCTAAAAAATTCTAAATGTAATTTTCAACATCACACTAAAGAAAAATGAGAAAAGTAAAATACTAGAAACCCACTATTTTCTTTTGCTTACGTAAAAAAAACTTGAAGATTTGAACCATTTTTAAAAGCATTGAAAAAAAAACTGTAATTTTACTAAAAATTAAATGACTTTAAACTTACATGTTCTTGGATTCTGTGTTATTCGGTAGGCCTTCCCTCCAGGACGGTGACGGAGTCTGGACGGCTCTCGGGCTCTGTCGACTTCCGAAAGTTGGGCTTAAGGACAATGTTCCTGGAGAAATTTGCTGATCGCTGGAGACCCTGTCCTTGTGACCGGAAGACAGTGGAGAGGACATTGAGGAGGTAGATTGTGAATCAGCGTTTTGATCATAAGCTCCTGCCTTGGACGATCCGGAAGCGCTGACCGCGGTGGCCCAGGTCCGTACATCTGCGAGGAGAGGGAGACTTGGCGGGGAACTAAATCTGGTTTGTACTTTCAGCGTCAGATTGGTAGGTGGGGAGGAGGTGGAGGAGAGACTAGGTGAAACGGGACTTTTGGAAGGGACTTCTTGGAGGTAGTCAGGATTAATGAGGCGCATGAGATCTTCTTGAAGTGTACTGTTCCTATTTGTTCGATCATTACTCCCATTCCGACTCCCAGTAGTACTTGAGGGGCGGAGTTTCACGTCTCCAGATTTGGGACTCGCCGTTGAGTTCGAGGAAGTTCGACTACTCACTGAAGAGCTCGTACCCCGCATTTTGACCAACGCTGGAGTTGATTCCTCAAGAACTAAATAGTTTTAACAAAGAAAAACATTAATTGTAAATCTACATCAATACTATTATCATCCCTTCAAATAATAGTAAAGTCGGCTTACAATTTCCAGAACTCGGAATTTCACGAATCGCCGGCGATGAAAACTTTGAATTTTTACCATTTTCAGTCACAACGGTGCGAGTTTTCTCCAAGTAGGCTGATTTTAGTGCGGCGAGTCTTTCATTTTTTGCTGCTTCCAATTCCTAGAAAATATTTTTAGTAAGACTTTAGAAATTATCAAAATTAGAATTCAGTAAAACTAAAATTAGTACTTCAAAATTTTTAGTAACATCAAAATTATTAGAATAATACTTAAATTTAGTCTTTCTATTGCTCTCTTACTTTCGAGTCCTTTGATCCATTTAAGCTTAAATGTTCCAGTGAAGGCACTTGTTTAAGTGGAAAATCAGTGAGATATGTAACTTTTCCTTTGAGCGTCGTCTCGATTATTGGTGTTGCATAACCAGCAGTGGAGGAACTCTTGGCAAGCTGATAAATGGCCCTGTCAGAAGTGACCCTGTCTACAGCGTTTTTCTTTGGATCAATTTGTACTAGCACTGGATTAAAATGCTCATAGTCCCCGTGGCCATTGGCCACTGTCAGCGGCTGGAACGCCCGCGATGGTTGGGCGGCAATACTATAACTGCTCTGGAGATGCAGCACGTCATGACTTCGGCTTGGAGACAGTTTTCCCTGGAAAGAGCCATTTCGCTGGAAAAACTCCCGTTTGGCACTGAAGGACTTCTCAAGGTGTGGAGATGGAAAGTAACCGTTGCCCACGACTCTTCTGCTGCCCATAGCAATGTCACCGTTCCCAACTTTGTCCCCCACGGTTTCATACGTCCAAACATGGCCACTCCCATTGGCTACCGGGTGCGTTTGGCGGTTACTTCGAATTTTATTGTGAACGTTTCTTGCAGGAATTGGCGGGGGTGAAGGTTCACCATCTCCCGATTTGTCATGTAGAAAGTCATACCACTGATCAGTTCCATTCGAACACCTTGTTACTTCTCCCTATGAGAAACATCACAAGAAACAACAAAATTTGAGAATCGTGTGAAGTACATACTTCTTCAGCTTCCCTTGAAACGTCAACGCCCAAGACCACAGAACTCAACTTTCCAATAATTTAGTTATCAATTAATTATTATTTATTTATTTAGGTAATAAAGCTCCGCATGTAAGGCATGTTTCTTATAATATCACAACATCACAAGTTGTACAAGGTGTTATGATACAAATTTATTATTTTTATAACTTTTAGCAAGTCAGAATCTCAAAAAGTAAATACTAGGGTGTTTTTATTAAAAAAATTAGTACGAAAGCAAGAAACTAAAAAACGGCTCAGGGTTAAGAATACTGGCAAAGTATTTATCTGGATCAGTCGATTACCTCTTGATAAGTGAGAGAATGAGGATCGCTGGAGAATGATTTGCTGGAACTTCCCGTCCCATAACCCGAGCTATTACTCGAGCGTGGAGGAGAAAAACTGCGTGGTTCATATCTAGACCAACACCAAATATTAAATAGCAAAGTCACGTCCATTAGTAATTTAAGTAATCATTAAATCAAAAGCAAACTTTACGCAAGTTATGAAATTTACGAAATGTAACTTGTCTCACAAATTTCTTTAGTCACTCTCCTGTAATTTATTCTAACACAAAATTACCTTTTTCGATGGTTTCCGGGCACAGCTTGAGTCAATAAATTCTTTGAGTTAAAAACAAGGGCCTGTTGCTGCGTGAAGAAGTCATTGGCCCCAGGATTCAGGGCTCCGTAAGTGTTCTCGTAGTACTCGGCCTCGGGGTCTGCCGTGTAGATGCAGTGCTTCGCATCACAGCCACTGCAATAATTTTTTTCAATTCAAGTGTCAAAAAAGTCCTTCCTTCGCCTGCTAACGTTCATTTGAAAAATTACCGTCTAATAATTCCATCCGGAAGAGGCGGAACAATAGTAACGACAACATCATTAAGATTCTTGAGACAGTCAATCATTTCATCTTGAGTAAGGGTAGCCACAACTAGCTTGCAAATCTAATCACATTCAAAACAATAACTAAAATAACAAGAAAACTAAACAAAATCAAAAATATTTAAAGCTCCAAGCCAGGTATCGTTCACAAGCTCATGCCACAATGATGTAAGTCTAAATCTGTCAAGATGCAATGATGCAAACTGACTTTAGTTTGAGACAAATTTCTTACCTCCACTAAGCGAGAGCCTTGTTTCAGTCCCGCTTTTGCAGCGTACCCGCACGACTCCACTTCAGTGATGACGCCGTCCTGTTGAACGTGGAAACCCAATTGGCCAATTTCGTTTCTCCGCAGGATAAAGTCTTGTGTCTCACAACCCTGTGTCACGGCCTCCAGCCTTTGTACTATTTCGTTAAGGTCATTCACCTCAGAACTCATGTCACCAAGGTCCTTTGCCTCGATCGTCACGCACTCTCCTTGGTGATAGAATATCCTCAGGCTGGAAATAGTATGAAATCTTTTAAAAATTGTTTTAAGATTTCCAGATTTTTTAAAAAGTAACAAAAAATCCATACCAATTCTCAGTTCCAGAATTCCAGCCAAGGATAGAGGTTGTTGGTAACGCGAAGATTGACTCCCTGGTAAGGGCATCAATTACTACAACCGTGTCAGCCGAGATGGCCAAGTAGGTGTCAACCCTTGAGTTGGCCCAACTACTGTCTTGGAGCCAAACTGACCAAGACAGGGCACCTCGTAAAACAGGATCTGGATTGTACTTTGGTCTACTCTGCTCCTTTTTCTTATTTCCGAATTGAAGCAGTGCTAAAAACATTTAATATAATTTAATTATATTCTTTTGAATTTCATTAAAAGGATATCATGTACCAATAGAAAATGTTAACAAAACTTACCAAATTTTGACCTCGGGTCAAGTTGGGTGTTTGTTGAGTAGCTGGCCACCAAGTCTTTCAAATACTCCTGGCGTGTGCGGGTAGCCATTGTTGTAAATTTCTCTGAGCGGTAAGTGGCGTTCTCCGCATTAATTGCTTTAAAGTCATACAAAGAAGGACTAATTAAAATGTTTGCCAATTTAATTATAGTTGACATTTGCTAATAATAGAACTTACCTTTGCTAAGTAAAAAGTCTACAAACGATTTGCCCTTTGGAAACTGAGCACCTTCGGGAATGGGCGGTCCAAAGAGGGGCACTTCTTTTGATCGACTTACTGCCACACTAGCACAAATTAAAAACTTAATTGAAAAGACACTAATTAAAAATTGGGACGCACTAATGAATAACTAGCAACTTAAATTCACCATTACGTGTCTAATTCTTCGTGACAACAACATCATGACAGACTTCTTTATAATTGTTATTAGCTTTACCTGTAATACGTGCCTTCTGCGCATGGATTGATGACCCGCACTACAATGAAAACGTGCTGAAACTGAGAGCGTATGTTCTTTGGCGTAAATGGCTGAGAACCCGGCTCTTGGAAGACGATTGTAACAATGTCATTTCCAATGTGTCGCTTCCTCATCAACTAATTGTCCATCATCGAGGTCATCAGGTCAAGAAGAGACAGGAAATGAGAGAAAGAAAAGCACAATTAAACTTTAAACACAATTAAACCCATCATTCTAATTCATTCCATTATTCTCTTGACCCATTTAAACACAATTGAACAAGAAAATGACGCCGTCGTGGACGTGGAGTCCTTGATTTTCCCTCAAAATGACCCAAAAATAAGCAAACATCATTTTCTCTCTCATTAAGGCACAATGTTAATTATAATTCACAAAACACCCCCAAGCAAGGGAGGCTGTCAGCCTCAAAATTATCAGAGCCCGTCTCATTACAATTCTTCCGGAATAAAAGTTTAATTGAAGTGGAGATAGACTTAATTTACTTTTAATTAATAATTTTCTCACCTGCTGCCGATTATTGGGTGTAAATGGGAGGAGCGTTGACACATGGAAAATAACTTCACAGTCTTGATAGTCAGAATAAATTGAGTAGAGCCCAGTCGAGTCATCTAAAAAATGAAAGAAGCTTTTACAAATGAGAAACCACTTTCATTCTATTCTTCACAAATCACAATGAAATAGACGCTTGCTGACGAAGCGCTAAAATAACTTCCTAAAAGGACTCCGAAACCAAAAACTTTCACTTTCAAAAACGTCGCGTCCCAAGTAAAAGCTTTTCTGGCACGGATGGATAGGCAAAAAGAGTTCTTTCAGGTAAGGAACCGCTACTGTCTCTCTCCTTTCTTGTCACCATGTCGTCGCCTTGTTTATGACACGGACTTGTCACCGTGTCGCCCAATGTCTCCTGGCGACCATTTGTAAAAGCCTTGCAGAAACTCTTCAATCATCCCTTCCCCAATGCCGTCCAATTGTCTTGCCGCGTCCATTTCCCTGCCTTGCTAAGGCTGAGAGGTTATTGGCATTGGAAATCGATAGTGGTAAACCCAGTGATTTACCGTTGTTAATTCAATATTAACTTATTGCTTTTTGCCCATCTCAAAAATCGTATTACCGGTAAGGATTTCCCTTGCCATTATCGTTACCTTCGACATTACTTAATTCTTAGCTCCTCCGTGAATGCCTCTCAAGGCAAGATTTAAGACCAAATTTTTACGTTTTGAAGACTTTTATATTTCCTCCTTAAAAAGCATTGAGTGCGGTGTGAGAGGATTCACAATTTGAGGAGACTCAAGTAAACATGGAAATAAAAAACAACAGAACGGTTTCAAGATCATAAAAAAACGAGAAAACAGGGGAATGTGTGAAAGCCCATAAAATCCAAACCGAAACTTCTTCGTAAGGGTAGCTAAATTGCGTTAGAGTTCGTTTAGAAGAAAATAGGGACCATTTGAATTGTCGGAAACGGTCTCGTCTCGTCGTCAGTGAGTCCAGAATAAAGGAATCGTCACCAAGTTCCCTATCTAGGGTCCTTATTATTTACCTTTGTTATCCAGTCCTCCCGTGTACTTGTCAAATCCCTTGAGGCGAACTCTCTGGCCGATTAGATCCAGGAATTCATTGAAGGCTGGGCCAGCCTCCTCATTGTTGTACATTTCCTCTTCAGTCGCCTGCCCCACTCGGCAGTACATTATGCCGATTTTATGACGATGAGTCAGGATTTGTTGGTCCACTTTGAGTAATTGCTCCTCCGTTCCAGAGCCAGCTTGTCCGAGCCTCAAACTGAAGAACAAAGAACCGTCAAAAACAATTATTTTTAAAATCCTTTCTCACCACAAACATCCTTACATTTTTTTTAAATGTCGTGTTTCAAAGAAAAAACAACACTTTTTTAATCTGAATTAACTGTTATTCTTACCATTGGAGTTGTACTTCAGGTAGAATGAATTCAATGACTTCCTTAGAGTGAATTCCACGGTCCTTACTATTGACTCTAATCCCGTCTTCCAAAATAGATCCTCTCAGCGTATTCAACTGTCAAGGAGCATTACAAGAAAGGCTTACATAAGGCGTCCATCACTTTTTAAAAGCCGCCGAGTCATAGCGTGGCGGCCACTCTAAAAACCAATACTTCTTTTCCTTGCACTGCTTTTTTTTTTCGAACGACAGAAAAAAAAACAGGGAAAAGAAGATTGGTTATGAGCCGTTCGGCCGAGATGTACTTTTAATTAGGCTTACCTCAGTTGAGCGAGCAATTAGCCGATACAGGTAGCGACCTGGCCCCTCCCTCTTGCTGCTCTCAATTTTCTCGCGCTTAATACTGATGGCCAATGGCCCCAAAACTTCATCCGATCCAAGCCAGTTTTCATGCTCTGGAAAGTACAAAAAAAAAATCCAGAATGATCAATCATCCCTCATCATCTTCCTCCATTATTTACCGACCAATAAAAAGGAGTATCGAGACTGAAGAGAGCCTCATTTACCCCCATTTGGGGACCACGCTATTAAATCCCATTGTTTGAAAACTGGGGTCAGCCTAATCCCAAGCACATGGCACATTAGGCAGATGCTCTTTTGTCGTCCTAATCACTGCTCGCATCCCCCGAAATTCGACACCAGCAAAGCACCCGCATCCCGCAACAAAAATCCCAAATGTCTTTCCTCGTTAAAATGTTGTAAACATATACAAGAAATAAATCCGAAAAATTAACCGTTTAACATCCCAAAATATAAACCCTTTTCAAATTCTTCAAAAGTATTGGACATCCCTACGAATCGGACAACTCAGCTTATTGACAAATATCATTAAATATTGATAACCTCAATAGCTATTAAAACTAATTTTAGACTCGACTAAAATGTTTAATACAGCTCTAAAACGCCTTTCTGTAAGATTCTGTATACACATGTAATTAGGTCCCTTAGGAAAGCAATTACCTAAAAATCGAAGCTCATTCACGGGTTTCAAGAGACATTTCAAGCTACTTCATGTGTCTCTTTTCATCTCATCACTTATGGTACAAACACACCAAACATGCATCGACAACTTTCTGCTCGAATTCTGATGTGTTGCGTGAAATTCACGCGCACACCAGAGACAACTTTTTTGAGACAACTTTTTCA
>VYYI01002840.1:0-13715 GCA_021029175.1 Bilobella aurantiaca | reverse complement strand
CATTTGCCATGTAAAAATCCCCTTGATGACGTCACAAGCCCATTTAAATTCTCTTAGCAACTAGTTTTGAAAAAACAATGCTGAACGGCCTAACCTAGTAGTATTCGATTAACCTTGGTTTCAGGTAACTTTCTTCAACCAATTGAAAGATGTTTAAATAACTAATTTTCTAATACATTTTTCTTTTTCCATGTATTTAAATTTTTTTCAAGTTTACTTTACTATTTCTCATAAAAATCATAATGGGTTATATATTATAAAGATAAATTATCAATTTTTTTTTCAAAATTCAGAATATTGAGTTATAATTTCGTACATACTCATTTTTTTCTTGTAACAAATACACTGTTGTTACATTACATTAAGTTAAATTCCAGCAATGTGATTGGTTAAGGGGAAGCGTCATGTGGGAGAGCGGGAACCAACCAGCAGCTGAGGATTCTGATTTCTGAGCTTAAGTCGAACTTTAACAATATTTTGACAATTGACATATTTTTGGAGGTGACATGTCAAATGTCATGTCAAGTTAGTTCCTCTAAAATTATTCTCCAGGATTCCAGCCAAACAAAAATCATTCAGAGTAAGTAGGATGCAAGAAGTAAGTAGTAAATGCTTTACAATTAAATGGAGTTCAACTCTGGGAAGGCATTTAGTTGCTTCCAGGGAAATTCTTCCTGGACAAGTAATTATTGAAGAAGAGGCCCTTGTCCAGGGATCAAGTCCCACACTGTCAACGCAGGATCCAGGTTCAGTCTGCCTAGTTTGCTATACCCCCTATATTATTTCTGGAGGAACTGAATGTTCTAAATGTAAATTAGTCCTTTGCTCAAGTAGTTGTACTGGATGTGTCGCTTCATGTCCAGGAATGTCAAATGTTCCAGAAATTGCCACAACTGCTTTCAATTCTACGTGAGAATTCCCATCTTTACCAATACGTCAACGTGGTTCGATGCCTATTAACAAGGGTTCATGATCCAGTAAAATGGAGACAAATAACTGAGCTTCAATCAAATGCACCAGATGTCGAAGAACCCTTGAGCAAGGCCTTTCGTCTCTTGTCATGGGACATCCTTTTCGGTCCAGAGTCCCTGGACACAGATGTCGCTGGAACGGACATCCAGGAAATGACTGTTAAATGCCTAGGAGCCTTAAGGACTAACGCATTTAGTGAATTACGAAAAGACAAGAGCGTTGAGAACCTATATTTCTTCTGTTCCCTGATGGCTCATTCCTGCTACATGAATACGGATCGACAATTTGACCCTTTCAGTTCTCGGGTAATCATCAAAGCTGCCCGGACGATTTTTCCTGGAGAACCAATCACGAATTCGTATCTTCCATTCTTAAGTTCATCTTCTGAGCGATTTCGCCAACTATCCTCCCCATCTTGGAGATTTTCATGTAGTTGCTTTCGATGTCAAGACCCAACAGAATTTGGAACATTTTTCAGCGCTCTTCAGTGCCCTCTTTGCCGAGGTTTAAGTCTAGTTCCTAAGAACGCAGCTGATTGGTGCTGTACTTTTTGTGAAGAAACTGTCCAGGACAAAGCGGAAGTATTTTCCAAATTAAGAAATGCTGAAGCAGAACTACAACGGATGGATAATGGGATGTTACCTATATGGCTGAAACGAATGGAAAAGGAGACTTGGCTTGGTAAAAATCACGCAATCATTGTGCAGGCCAAGTTCCAGGTGTGTCAGATCCAAGCGGATGACCAGTCAAAGAAGGAGTTGAGGTTCCAAGTTGAAAAATGCTGAAGCCGAACTAGAACGGATGGACAATGGACAGTTACCTATATGGCTGGAACGATTGGAAAAGGAGACTTGGATTGGTAAAAATCACGCAATCATTGTCCAGGCCAAGTTCCAGGCGTGTCAGATCCAAGCGGATGACCAGTCAGAGGAGGAGTTGAGGCAGAAGCTTTCTTACGCTGAAGATGTACTGTCGGTGCTGGAAAAATTGTTTCCAGGCAAGTTCATGTTTAAAGGTAAAATTGTCGGCTGTATTGAATTGAACTAAGGATCCAACTGCACCACAATAATCAACTTTGTTTAATTCTAGGTCGAATACACTTTCATCGCTGGTTGGCTCTACGAGAACTTGAGCATTTGAAGTCGATCAGCAGCGCTGCAGATCAGGGAGAAATAAAGTTACTTCAATTTGCAAAGGACGCTTACGAAATACTTCGATACGGAATTCCAGGATCCGTTGAATTGAAAATGGCCTCGGTGTTACTGGAAGAGTATGGGGAAATTCTTAAAACTTGTGATAATTGAATTGTTCAAATTCGAGAAATACCTACCCAGTTTAATTCAGCATAAATTCAACTTCAGTGCTTACTTTGTGAAAACGTTCGAAGCTAATTTTCTACATGATACTTTAAATTGCTTGTTACAATGTCGGTCGGACTATGGTAATTAACTTGCTATTCAAATTTAGTTAGACAAAATAAGCCAATATTTTTTTAGTAATCGATACAACAACATTTACAATAACGTGCTTGATTTATTCATATCACGAAACCTAACTTGTAATGTGAATTGTTTGTAATTTTGTTAACAAATTGTCACCACTCACAGTAAAAGCTACAACACAAAGCGCTCAACTAAACGACCTAACTTTAACTGTTTAAAATTTCAAAATTATTAACGTATTCTAAAAGATTTAATTTCTAGTACCCAATATTCTAAACAAACTCCAGTACTTAACATTAGTACTTAACAATTCACACAAATCTAAACGCGGCTATTCGCCCTCAGGGTTAATCGTTTTGCTATTTTGATGCATACTGGAAATGGCTCGACTTGACTTGAGTGACTCTTATTTATTGAACTTGCTTGTCAATTGCCTCGGCGTAATTTATGCCCAGTCTGAGAAGGCCATAGGCAGTGGTGACAGCTATAAAGAACTTGAATTGTGGCGCATCGACGTCCGTAGTTCCTAGGTAAAATATTTTTAAAATATTTAAAAAAAAAACTTTTGATATAAAATCGCATCAATTCATTTCCATGCCTGATCTGAGAATTGCCCAAAATAGTAAAGACCCCAGGTTGAACATTGTGGACGCAAAGAGGCTGAAAAATTAACAAACAAAATTGAAATCATTTGATAGTTCAAGAATCATAATAATCAATTCATCTATATCTCCTAGTCAGCATCATCAATTCATAAATCACATTTATCAATTGATACATCACACTGTCATCAGTTAACTCTGGCTTGAAAGCAGAAGATGACTTTAATTGCTAATTACTGACACACCTAAATTTCCACCTGTCTCCATCCTTGACGTCATTCATATGCTTCGTGTTGTAGAGGTAGGAGAAGGTAGTGCCAATACTGGAGGCCAGGAAGAAATTTGTCAGATCATTCGTAGGACTAATTCTAATAAAAAAACAGAATTTTTAAGAATAAAAAATACTGTTTTGTTCTAAATTCTGACCTTCGAAGTAGACTAGGTTGAATTACGCTGATCCCCAGAGCTCCATACGAAACAGTTCCTGCCAACGGCAAGTAGTGGCTCACGACATTTGACCTGTTAATTGGCTTCTCTTTTAGCATTTTTCGAAAATACTCTAACGCCATTCTCCTAATTTTAAAATTAATTCGAGACTCAGAAGAAAGTTTCCAGCAGATAATAATTTCAATCGGAATTCAAGTGAAAGCGGGGAAAGGAGCAAAAAAAGCCGACAACTACCGATTGATTCACATGAAATGAAGGGATGTTTTTTTCATCTTGAGATCAGTAAAAAATATTTGCAAATTCATTCATTATTTGATTGATGCTAAAAACGTTTATAGTAAGAAATCCGTCCAGAGCGTCAGTCGTGAAGGTTGAATTTAATGGCTTTTTATTTTGATTTCAAGCAAACTTGACCTAAGTATTTTTTGTACTTTACTTTTACAACGAACAATTCTTAAGTTGTAATTGCATGGCAAAACTAAAAATCCATCAAGTTCTAAAATACCTCTTCCTCCTCCATACGCACCTTTCTAAAGCTAAATTTTCTAAATTCAAACATCTCTCTCCACTCTCCAAGTAACCACCACCGAAATGACAATGCTAAACAGTTTTAGAACCACTTTAGAACTAGTTTTACATTGTGAAGTACTTCACTTCCATTTTTTTTTTTTAGAATAATTCCATAAAAATATAACAACTCTTCTTGGAAGAGACTTTTAAGTGATCCATTTTCCAACCAAATGGTACATAAATATCACTAAATTTTACCCATGCTCAGTGTGTGTGGGATTTTACAAAAATTTGGAGCTGAGGCTCAACAATTTGTACAATAAAAAATGCCTAAGAAATCCTGTTTTCTAGTTCTACAAAATCCTAGTTTTCTACATGTGAGGAACCCTGTCGTGTGCTAAGTGTGGAACAAGGCTGAAGGAAAATGTGTTCATATTTTCGCAGCATCTTGGCTGGAGAAACCAGGCCACGGCGAAGAGGCCCATCAATGCCAAGTGAAAGGTCAGGGAGAAACGTATGGTTCTGCCAGTGACGACTTCCGTCTCTCTTCAGTATGACTGACTTGGAAGGAGATGTACTGCGCAGGCGGCTGGCTGAATGAGAAGGCCTTGAAGGCGGCGATTTTGAGGAACGATGACCCCTGATAATTTGAAAAACAGCTCATGAAAACGAGTAACAATTAGAAAAAATAAATAAATTGATTTCAATTCCTTACGTTTTTCGAATTGAAACTGGAGACTTCCTCTTTGGAAAAATCAATTTCAAATTCAGAGGAGCGTTCCCAACTTTCTCAATCATTTCGAAATCCTTTTGGGCCTCATTGATTTTCTAAAAAGACAAAATTCAAGTTAAAATTTTAAACAAAAAGCAACAACTTGTTTAAAAAGATTTAAAGACAAGTAATTAGTTTTGATTACAAACAATTAAAATTTGGATTTGATTTACAGAATCAATGACGTCAAGAACAGGAGAGCCAACAGGAAGAAATGCCTTCAAATCCAGCGCTCTATTTCGAAGCGCTACCAGCTTCTGCCGCTTTTCGTCAATATCAGAGTCTGAATGCGAAAAGTCGGTTCCATGTCCAGAGTCAGTGGATGCGCCGCTGCTCAGCGACTTTTTTCCTTTCAAGTGACCGTTTGCCAGGAGTTACCATCAAACTCTTTTCAAAAGCATCCCTTTCCTTCTCAAAATTGGCCCACGCCTCTTCCAGAAATCTCATTTTATCCAACAAATAGGAACCCCTACAAATAAGAGTAAACAATACAAACAACTTGTAGCACGGATCTTTTTTTTTCTCGAATTTTTGTGAATTTGCTTACAATTGCAAATTTTCCTCGTACAAGGCATACAAGTTCCTCAACTGCTTCCGCACATCACCACTCGCCTCTTTCAAGTAGACTTGCGTTCCCACAGACTCCTCATTGACAGACTGCAATTTTCGACGCTTCGTGGTCAACTCGTTGAGGACGGATTGAATTCGATCAATTTTGATTTTGAGCGAGTTGAGGTCTTTGGAGTCAAAGGGGTCCACAAGGGTCAAGTCCCTTTGAATCGACTCAAAATTGACACGTAGGTACTTAAGGTCATCGTGGATCTGCTTCAGCTTGGCTGCATTTGTTATTCGACCCCTCAACAAGTCCCAGCTATTTAATACGTCTGAAACAAAAAAAGTAATTACTTATTTCTCCTACTAAACTTGCATGATTAATTCAAATGGGTCCACAAGGGTCAAGTCCCTTTGAATCGACTCAAAATTGACACGTAGGTACTTTAGGTCATCGTGAATCTGCTTCAGCTTGGCTGCATTTGTTATTCGACCCCTCAACAAGTCCCAGCTATTTAATACGTCTGAAACAAAAAAGTAATTACTTATTTCTCCTACTAAACTTGCATGAATAATGACACATGCAAAGTTTACATGCAAATGAGGCAAAAATGCATAGGAAAATGCAATCACCTTGAATGCTTTTGATGTCAATGTCAAAGGAGAGGGCGCCTGGTTTCTCAACGTTGGAGATAAATGAGGCAAAAATGCATAGGAAAATGCAATCACCTTGAATGCTTTTGATGTCAATGTCAAAGGAGAGGGCGCCTGGTTTCTCAACATTGGAGAGGATGAGCTTCAGGGAATTCATATTCTCCTCACACGTGGCTTCCATTTCCGCCTAAAAAAATTTGTCAAAATATCAAATTATGAAGAAAAAAAAATCTAATTAAAAAAAATATTTTAGTTTAAAATTTTGTTAAAAAACTAAAATCTATGGTAAATTTATTTTTTACACGCAGGTTTTTTTGTACTCACGTATTCGGACGGTGACTGCGGGGCGTTGGCGATTGCACTTTCGAGCTGCTTTCGGAAAACGTTGTCGATGAAGCGGAGCTGAGCCAGAGACTGGACCAGGAAATGGTTGAATTCCTCTCGATCTGAATCCGATTCGGCCATTTCGGTATTGCGCGTAATTAACTAAAAATCACAATCACCATCAGCAAAGTTATCCACACATTTAAAAAAAAAAAATTACAGCAAGTAGGCCTCCGTTTTCTAGGATTTGCTTCCGTTAATTGACACCCGCTGAGAAGTGAAGATGACTCTGATTCCGCTCGGTCTAGAACTTGATCGTAGTCCTCTCCAAAGGCAAGGAGCTTGAGCGTTCTATCAGCGTCAAACGGTTCCTCACTGTAAGGCTCACTTAGATACTTCTCCTGCAAAAATATTTACAAATATTTACATTAGCAAAGCACCTACCTACAAAAGCTCAACTCAACTCCGCCCATCCAATCAATGGAAAACATATTGTTCGCGGAGTCACGCGATGAAATCATTAGTTGCTTGACACTATTTTCTTGCTTAATGCGTCCTTTGACACTATTTTATTTCCCCAATTCCTTAGAACCACAAATCTTACAAAATAAAGCGTGGTTGATTCACGACTCAAAACAAGACAAAATAGCATCAGATATACAGTAAAAAAGTAAATGATTGTTTGTATTGTGAAAAAAAAACACCATTGATGGTATACGATTTGCAATTACAATTGCAAAACTTGTTGCCAATTCAAACAAAAATGTACCTGATAGCTGTCCCAATCTTGATCGTTGTTGGGTAAATCCGTGATCAATGAGCTGTTGTCAATTGGATCGAGTTTGAACAATGGTTTCAGAGGAACAGGAAGTGCATTTTCAATGTCTTCAAGCTGATGCTCCATTTCCGCGAAGCCCCCACCTTCAAAAACAATTTACAAATTTAACAAGAATTGAAATTTTTCAAAAAGGACAACGTTTTATTCCGCATAACTTTATGTTAAGGTTTAACATCGAATACTGATTTGAAAAATTGTTTCAATTACCCAGAATCGAATTTGATGTAAATCCGTCCAACTCATCTTCCTCCAGATCCACGTCCAGGCTTTCGCGCTTCTTTTGCTTGGACAAGCGCCGTCGAAACCGTCCCTTCCGTCTATCCCTGAAAGTACAGGAATCCGTCGCCAGAAACGATTCTTCAGCAGATCCCGTCTCACTTTCACTTCCACTGTCCTCACGGGCATTCAGCGCCGAATCAGAGGCGAACACTGCAGACTTGTAATTGAAGTCGAAAATTGGACTCAGCGCTTTGCCGAAGCGCAGGGCACTGTTTCCGGTCCCCAAGTGACTCGTGGAGTTTTCAGTGAAACTTACTGGACGCTGCTTCTCTCCAGCCTTTTTTGCTCCTCAAAACCACCGTGTCCTCGTACTTGGTGACCTCTGAAGACTTGAGACTTGTGTACGAGGAGCCTCTTTTAGGCGAAATGGACGACGCTAGCCCACGTGAGGACGCTGTTTGTGACTGGTGATTTTGTTGAAGGAGGAGCGTCGTTGAGGCCGTCAGAATCGTTGGATCGTCCGAAGAAAGTTGAGGCTCATCATTCGAGCATCCGCCCTCAGAAACCTCTGATTCACTTTCAGATGCCGATTCTCCACTCGCATCACAACTTGAAGTGCTCTAGAAATTAAACAGGAAAAATTAATTTTTCTCACGAAAGTTAAGATAAAAGCCACTTTTTTGCGATTTAAAAATTTCACTAATTAAACTCAGAGTCCTGATTAAGACAAGAATCTTTACAAGCACAAAAAGTGAAGACATTTAAATTGTAATTAAGGATATTCAAGTCAAGACAAGAATGCCAGAGGCAATGCCAAACGTCTAATTTTTCATAAAAATGTGACCACCAAAATCCTTGAAAAATAACCTTCTGAAGGTAAACAATGCATAATTTTTTCTTGAAATGACTTACTAATCGATTAGGTTTTTCGAGAAGAAAAAAGAGTAATTCAACTTTGCTCCACTGTATACAAAAAATTCAGCCTTCCTGCTCCGCCTATTTACTGTGTCAGTGTTTTTGTATCTTTTTCGCTTGTTCAAATAACCTCAGCTACGATAAGCACTGAAAACGAACTGCTCTTGGCAGTTCGTGAATTGATCAAGTGACATCGCATCTGAATTAACAAAAAGTGAGTGATTGTAGCCACACCCTACGTCGCCCACATGCTGTTCCTAATGGGTTCTAAAAGCAGAAAAGGCCGCCACTTCCCACACGCTTTACACCACTGAATTATCATTAGAAAAGCATTGAGATCGGATTCAGCGATAAACACCTTTGGCAGCTTCTTAGTACCTCACCTTGGCTGGAATCATATAAAAGCCCAATTTAAAAAAGATGCCTCTTCAAAATTCCCAATGAAAAACCAATGCTCATTTAAAAAAATACTCATTTAAAAAAAAAGCTCATTTCTCATCTGTCTCAGCTTCTGCCAATCCACTCGTCTCATTAAGCCCAATTTTAGAACGCCGTTAGTGACTTTTTTTTGTCGTATATTCAGTCAGGTTTTTAAAACAATGAACTTCACTAGAACTTTTGCTTGAACAAAACGCGTCTGGAATTCACTTTTCAACCTAAGCTTTGCCAAATTCGTCCAAACGAAGCGACGAAAAACTAACCTTGGCTCAGTTTTTCTGTCACGCGCTTTTACCGAAACAGTATGAAGAGTGATGATCACTCATATGTTTATGTTACTACTCATTACCAACTCATGTTCTGTGTCTCAAGCATTTCTGGAACGGAATGCTCAGCGTTAACAAGGCCAAAAACTGGGCCACTTTAAAAATTTTTTGGTTCAAAGCCTACAAGAAATGAATGAATAACTGCTCATTTGTTCTTACCTTTTGCTCCTTGAGAATGGAAGTATTGTGTGCCCTGACCCATTGGCGGACGCGAGAATGCCTCTTTGGTAACTTCGGTGTGTTAAGGGTCTTGGAACTCTTCAAAACTACCCCTGCTGAGGGCCCACAGAGACAAAACCCTCCGATGGCCCCTACTTCCTCCGGATTCAACTTACAGGGACACACGATCGAGTTCCCTTCTTCAGCGTCACCCTCCGGCTTTGCGTTTTTCTGGACAAGGGATGACCCTCCCTTGACATGGTACAGAAAACTGGAGTCCAAGTCACCAAGGCCCCATGAGTCGAGCCCGATGCGGAAACTGCCACCAGTTGACGCCCTCTGTCGCTTCCGTCCCACTTTCACAAGTAACTCGGCCCTCTCGACCAGTTCCTCAATTTCATTCAAGTTCTGAAGGGCCTCTGTATCCATTTCGGCAAGGTCTTTGCTAAAGTCAAAGACCAAATCCGAACTGAGCCTCGATCCGGGTCCAGAGTCATCTGCAGAATTCATGTTGAGCTCTTGGCACAAGGCCAAATTCCGCTGACAGTCCCACTTCCTGCCCAATTGATCCCCAAGTGCTGCCCCACTTTTCCCGATGCTGAGGCCCTCCGTCTCCTCTCCGGACTCCACTCTCTGGCCATGCAGGGTACTTCCTTCGGCCTCCGTGTCACTATGCTTGAAATAGTAAGTGGAGATGTTCATCTGCATGGGAGCCACTTCTGGACACAAGTGGGTGCGTGGAGAGGAAATTTTACGCTTGAGGCCCACGCTCTCACTGTTCGTCTTACTCACTCCATCCAATGAGAGCTCGATGACGGAGTTTGGCACTGGAGAACCCTGGACAAAAAAATTGAAAATCATACGCTGCGCTGGAGCGAATGAAAATAAAAGATAAAATTTCGTTTGCACTGGAGAGACGATTAGATTTCAGATTATAAATCAGTTCAAATCTTTCAACAGCGATTCTATTAAAAGTAGTTTGAGCTTCTAAATGGTTCTAAAATTTATAGGATCAGTTTTTCCAGTAGTAAAATCTAGTGCGAGATGTGAGCCGCAATTGCTAATTTTTTATTAGCTGTCGATTCAAAAAAAAAAATTCCTGTACTTTACTTTAAATAAAGGTGTACATAAAATATCCTATCAAACCACACTGCACTCCAGGAGAACAATAAATACTTGACTTTAATCAATGGGATATCAATTGCACAAGGTCTCTTCCAGCTAGCCATTAATCAAAATTGCAGTAATGCACTTTATAAAGACAACAAATTTAGTAAACGCTTACCGGCTGATAGACGCTTCCAACCTCATGGCTTTGGCCCATTGTATGCACTTCCGCCTCATAAAGTTCACAATTTCCGAGACCTTTCTCCGGAACAGTTTCCACTTTCTCCTGGACCACTCCACTTCCCTCAGCCAATGGCAGAGGGTTTCCGAGTCTGGGGTACTTGCTCAAGGGCTCCGTGCTCTCGTCGTCACTGAAGGACCCCTTGGGCCCCTGAACCAAAGTACCTTGAGCCTGCCTTTCCTAAGAAATAAAGGTGGCCGTCAATTAAAATGTAACTGGGGGTAAGATGAAGCCGTGTACAAGTGCTCCTCCATCTCCCTTCACAGCTTCACACCCATAATTTTGACGTTGCAATTGCAAATTCGCACAGTAGTAGCCTTTCACATACGAATCAGTCCTCTGCAATTATGAATTACGGTGCTAGTAATTAACGTGTCAGCCGAGCCCAGCTCATTCTCAATTTACAAGAATCGTTTCAAAACAACTCAGGATTTTGATCAGAAGACCATTCTGCTTACAGCTACCTTATTAATTACTTCAGATTAAAATCAGAAGGAGTCTGAAGGCTCTTGCCCCTGATTCTGCTTAATTTTCATATAAAAAACAAAAGAGCTTTCTCTGCATTTCCTCTCCAAACAATATTTTCTCTCGGGGCCCGATTTTACGAGTAATTAAAGTTTAATGTACTTGTGAAGAGGCGTGGCAGATCGGAAGTAGAACATCATCATTAAACAAAACAAAAATAAGAAAAAGACAAAGAGAGCTACCCTTTGTGCTTGAAAACAATAAAAGCCGTAAACCCTTTCCTAATGACTTCAACAACAGCTACTAAAAGAAAAGAAAAAAACATGGCGAAAAAAACTTTTCGTAACAGAAATAAGAATTGGGCTACTTGGCAAAATTCTGCGGGAACTACGGGTCAACATACTGCGAAGTCGCCAACCGAAAACAAACTGTTAAACGCAGAAATAAATCAATTTTCAAAAAACAAATTGTTTGATGCGACTCTTCTTTTTCGAAATTATGAAATTATGTTTAGTGAGTAAAGAACTCAAATGTTTTTTTAAGCAGAAAGTTAATATTTTAGGCAAAGGCTGATGGAGTGTCTACCTGAATATGTTGTTTTCGTGATTTAGAAAGTTGAAATGAAAACGATTTTTAGTTCATAATCAACCTACCGCTAATTTTGTCCTTTGCTTTCCCCTGCCCATGCTGTTTTAGTATTAACAAAACAATTGTTTTGGAATCATTAGAGTGGTATCATGATGTGGTGGGGAAGAAAGGATATTAAAACAATTGAAATTGATTTTTATTTTTCTAAAATTGAACAAAGGCCACGTTGTATTCAAATAACAAAAGGGTTGGGCCCCTCCTGCCTCGTCTGATTCCGGTGTCTTTTGTATGTGACTCATTTTGTTAAAAGTAATAAAATGACAATTGGACACGACGGAATAAATTAAGGAAAGCCATAAACTTCCCAATTTTAAAATCCTCTCAAAATTAAAGCGAATCATTTGGAGGACATGGAAAAGTTCAACTTTTTTTTTAATTCGCGTCTTTTCAGCCAACTTCCATTCGTCACGAGAGCTCTTTTGAAAAGAAACGGATGGATCCACACCAAAACCTCCTAAATTAAGCCACATCATGCCAAAAACGTTGTTGCAAAATGAATAATTTGCCGTAGGGATGTTTCTATCCAAAATTTCGCACGCCCAGCTAGTGTTGTAGCAGGTTCCCACAAAAATTCACGCAATAAAAATAAAACTTCATGGTCGTATTTTTAGAATTACTGGTGTAATAAAAGAGTCACAACAGGATGCCTCGATTCGCAGTTTTCATCTCTTACTTCCCTCGTTACTTTCTCATGGACATAGAAAATATTATTGGATAATTAATTACTGCCCTAAGCCTTCACACCCATCTTCAATTACTAAACCTTGAAATGAGATCATGGTAAAATTGAACTTATTTGATTAATTCAATACGACTTTGTCATCAAGTCTTTGTTATTACAAGGTTTAAATATCACAACGCCATGTAACACGGTATTAAAAAAATAAACACCATGTAATATGCTTCTCTTAAAAATGCTCGTCAAATAGTGATGCTGAAAATTATTGCAACCTCAGGAGAGGTTCATCGATGAAGCAATTTAATTGTTCCACTTCCAAATTCCACCATGAATATTCCAACATATACATAGAAAGCGTTACCTGCTTTACACTCATTCATAGTTCTGTTTAGTTGACACCGTAAAAATTAACACGTTTTGGGGATATATCTGTTTAGCCTAGAATTCTAGTTTGTTAAATCAATGGATTTATGTAAGAACAAAATACAGAATCTGTAATTGTGTTACTTTTCTTTCCAAAAAGCAAAACAAGCCCGTGCTAACACAGACCGATTTTAGCATGTCTTTCCTATCCCGGGATGAACTTCTTTGGCTATTCTTAAGCGAATTAACATTTTTAATAATTTAGCACTTTTTTCTATCCTATTTCATAAAAACAGTCTCTTTTGTGAAAAAATAAATTTCAAACCAAAATTTTTTTTTGTATTTTATATTATATTTTAATGCTTATTTTTAACAATTTTTACCATCCCGCCTATATCCTTTTGTCTATCCCTTTCTCACGCACTCTTCCGCTCTTGATATAAGTATAATTTTAATATTAATTTTAAAAAAGTTGTTACTCACGCGGTCGTTGATGGCTTTTCTTTGTTGAATCCTGGAAAGATGCTCCACCCACTCTAGGATGCGCAGTCTCAGTTGAATCCAGCGTCGCTCAACTACTTCAATTCGCTTCTTGGAAACTTGTCCCAAGGAACGGCTCTGTCGCAGTGCACCGTGGACCAGTGACGCCTTGGATTCAATTTCCGATTGGAGGTCCTGCAAGAAACGAAGCAAGAAAGGAAATCCATTTAGAAATTATTGTCCAATAACTTCTCAACTTCGTCATTGAATGGAGTACTAAATTACAAGTTTTAGAAGACTCGGAATACTTGAGCCATGTTTCAACTCTTCTCGTGCACAAGTACATCATAAAATTATCATTATTCCTAATTACCTTGGAACAAGATAGCCAGAGTCATGAGCATTAATTTAGAAATTACATGTCGATGAGCTTCAGTAACGCTACCGCCCATCCTCACTCGTCAATCAACTTCACCCTTTGTTGCAACTTTTTCATATTCAACAGAAAAGCTTCCTGCTCTACGATCGCATCTTTGAAACTAACAATAAACTTTGCTTGTGA
>VYYI01002839.1:0-13720 GCA_021029175.1 Bilobella aurantiaca | reverse complement strand
TTTGGTAGGAAGCACAAAAAGCATAAGATCCAGGAAGATGACGACAAGGAGCATAAAGACAAAGCCAAAAGGTCTCCAGAGAAGTTGCCGCTACCAGCTTCATTGAATAATATTGCCTCGATCTCAAAGTCAGTATCAAGACTGGATGACCGAAACAAGGATCATCATACCTCTTCCACGTTACTAAAGTCCAAATCCGTCATTGAAGTCGTAAGTTCGCCTGAGGCCTCTATCGCATCCGCCGACTTGATCGATGAAGATATCGACTTGGAAGAACTGGAGAAACAGAAAGCACTCTTGCAGCGGAGACTAGTGGAAATAACTAAAGAAACCACTCCCGAACTTTCTATTGTTGGAATAAAGCAAAATGGCCGACAAGTAACAGTTTCCAATGAAACTTCATTGCCAATTCTGGAAAAGCGGCAAGACAAGGCAGATTCGAAACCTAGGCCTGGATTGAAGGAGAGTGACAAGGGCTCATTCGATCATCATCACACGCGAAAGACGGAGGGTATTCGCGAAGCCCAGAAACATGATGAAAATAAAATTTTAGATACGCCTTTCAAGAAGGACACTGTAAAGTCTTTGGACAAGAGCATTTCTCCAAAGAAAAGCCATCCAAAATCTGAAGAGAAAATAGAGGACCGAAAGCGCCCAAGGACAAATATTCATAATACTGAAAAGGATTCTCTAACCCTTTCGGAAACTTCAAAACAAAAGTCGGACACTGTCGAATCCACAGAAAAGAAATCCAGAGCTAGAAGGAGCGAATCGAAGGACAAGGACAAGAGGAGATCAAGGTCTAGGTCACCTATCAGGGGTAGATACCAGCGCAGTAAATCGCCATCTCGCCGTGATAATACTCGCGAAGGCCGTGCTGAGCCGGCTGACAAGAGAGATGGAAAAGACAAGGATTCTATTCGCAGGGACCAATATCCTAATCGTGACCGGGATAGGAGTAGAAGGGAATTGGAAACGCACCGTGACAGGGAACGTGGACGGGACGACTATGACCGAAGTCGGGATAGAGATCGTGACCGTGAGCTGAATCGGGTCAGAAGAAATCCTTACGATGGAGACAGAAGTAGACGTTTTCCCGACCGCGGAACTGATCATTCTGAATTGGATAACGTTTGGAGGCAACGCAACAAGGACAAGGATCAAAACGAGACCCGCGATAGACAACATCGGGACAGGCACGGAGATCGCGATGGTAGAGAAAGAGAGGGAAGAAGTCGGTATCGCAGTGACCGTCACAAGCAAGGCTCGGACTCTGATGAAGCGTAAGTACCTTCTGTATTACTTTTTTTTACATTTAATGGGGGGATGTAAGATGGCAAGTGACGAAAGAAATGTGAAGCCCCACTCCAGACCGACGCTGCACTGCAATGCTATACAATCACAATCCGAGTTAAAAAAGGTACGAACTGCTTATTTTACAAGGGGCGTGTGAATTAATCTAATTTTTAAGCTAAAGAAGGTAGCAGATACACAGATTTGTGTGGTTGTTTAATTGCATTTCTTTCGTTACTTCAGATCTCGGGATTTACGTTGAATATTTAGGCCAACGTTGATTTCTAAATTACCCAATACGATCGGACACGATTAAACTCGGACATCTTTTTTTTTACACATGTTGTAACGTTGTAAACGTGAGTGACGCCACGGTATAAATCAGGCCGTGCAATATGTATTGGACGTTGGAGTGAGAATAGTCAAGTAACGAGTGTGTGTAACTGGACCACTTCATTATCAACTAATAAGGGATAAAAGCGATTCTTGGATTTTTCGGACAATCCAGAAAACGTTGCTCTCGTAAATCTAACTTATTAACTTTAACTTAAGCTCGGCAAGTGTTAAAAGGATGTAAAATTTTTAGTTGGAATTTGTACGAAACCTTTAACGGTGTTGATCGTTATTACAATGGAAGAGCGCGGAACTCTAATTAACAGCAAGTGCCATTCTTGAGCTTGTTTTTCAGAAATAGTAAATTCATGTCCATGCCAGTGAGTACTAGAGCAGTTCTCCCATATTCGGAGGGTTACCGACTTGTTCTCTCAGTTTGAAATTCGTACACTGAAGAAGGGTTCCTATCGCCGGCGCTTCGTTCTCCTAGAGTCGAAGTCTCATCTTCCTCGCATAATTGTTGTATGAAGTTATGTCCTCCCATATTGCTCATTAATTAATTAGTAACATTTTAAAAGCATTTAAATTTCTCATATCCTCTCGCTTCATTACTGCAGGGACCTGGACATTAAGATGGAAGAAGATGAAGACGAAGAAGCAATCATTCAAAAACGCAGAAAGGAACGCCAAGAACTTCTCAAGGTAAGTTTGTATAAGACAAAGTGGCATTGACTATTGAGCGAGCACTCTCACATTGTCAATGTTGAAGTGCACTGACTGTTAAGTGTAGGTTTGATTTGATTCCTTTAACAGCGATTGCGTGGAACAGAGGAAGAAGAGAGTTGTTTCTCTGTTGCTTCTTCAATTGGAAGTCCCGCACCAGCGGAAATTCTTAGCCAAGGTGGTGATCTATCGGAGCAGAGTGAGAATACGCTCGATAGTGATAGTAAACTTTCTCTATCTTNGTTGTTTCTCTGTTGCTTCTTCAATTGGAAGTCCCGCACCAGCGGAAATTCTTAGCCAAGGTGGTGATCTATCGGAGCAGAGTGAGAATACGCTCGATAGTGATAGTAAACTTTCTCTATCTTTTCAATCTAAACTTGTACCCTCTCCTCCAAATATTACTAGCACTAGCAATTCCGGAACAGTCAACCACACGCAGCAACAAGACATGTTTTCTGAACACTTTGATGTAAGTTTTGTGATGAAAAATTTAAATTTAAAAATCTAAATGTATTCAAATTTTTAATTACATTTCAGAGCCCTATCAGAAGGCGTCGAAGGTCGCGTTATGGGCGGCGATGAGAATCCGAGCTTGACGGATAACTGGGATGACGCAGAAGGATACTATCGAGTACGGATCGGAGAAATGTTGGATGGCCGTTACACGGTTTATGGCTACACTGGTCAGGGCGTGTTTTCTAATGTGATAAGAGCACGGGATGCGGCCCGTGATGCAGATGATGTGGCTGTAAAGATCATTCGTAACAATGAGATCATGCATAAGTCTGGTCTCAAAGAGTTGGAAACGCTGAAACGTTTGAATGATGCAGATCCCGAGGATAGGTACCATTGTCTCCGGCTTAAGCGACACTTTTTCCATAAGCAACACCTTTGTATGGTCTTCGAGCCACTGGCGATGAATTTGAGGGAGGTTTTGAAGAAGTTTGGAAAGGATGTTGGGCTCCATGTAAAAGCTGTTCGGTCTTATTCTCAGCAGTTGTTTTTGGCTCTGAAGTTGTTGAAAAGAGCTAATATTCTTCATGCTGATATATAAACCGGACAACATTTTGGTAAGTTTCCATCCATCTTTCACACGGAATTCTATATCTCAAAATATTAGTATACAAATACGAATACTCGTTTAGTAATCAGTTCAGTGTTCTACAAAGTCATAATTATTCCGTATAATATTTATTTTTGTAATTCAACTAAATAGTACGCCATGACTCAAGAAATCAATGTTTCTATTCGCAGGTAACTGAAAATAAGCTGACACTTAAGCTCTGTGACTTTGGCTCTGCTTCCTTGGTACAAGATAATGATATCACACCGTATTTGGTCAGCCGATTCTACCGAGCTCCAGAAATTAGTAAGTAATGCGCATTTTTAAATCTAACAGACTAGATACTAATACTAATTTTGAACTTTTCAATTGTAAAGTTTTGGGACTGCCATACGAATATGGAATTGATCTTTGGAGCGTTGGTTGCACAATATATGAACTGTATACAGGGAAAATACTTTTCCCAGGAAATTCGAATAATCAGGTGAGTTTTATTAACTTGAACGGTAATTAAATAATATTAACCTATAATAATATTAATTAATATTAACCTGCTCCATTGATCTTACACACATGTTTGCTATTTCAGATGCTTAAAGCATTTATGGATTTGAAGGGTAGATTTTCGAACAAGCTTGTTCGCAAAGGAGCATTCAAAGACCAACATTTTGATGCCTCGTGCAATTTTCTTTCAAAAGAAATTGACAGAATTACTGAAAAGGTAACTTTTACATACAATTTCCAAATATTTTGCTATCATTTACTCATTGCAATTTGCAATGTGTATTTTTTTTTAGGAAAAAGTTGTGACGATGACCACAATAAATCCAACGCGTGACCTCTTGAAGGAGCTGATTGGAAATCAGAATCTGCCACCAGATTTGTTGAAGAAAGTGGGTCAACTCAAAGATTTATTGGATAGGATTTTGGTGGTCGATCCGTCAAAACGTTGTACGCCAAGTCAGACCCTGGCTCATCCTTTTATAACAGACAAAAACTAAATGACTTCAGCGTTTTAGTGTATTTTACCACAGTTTTGTGTATATCGTCGTGTAAGAAAGCAATGCAAGTCTTCTCCCTTGTCCGCGTTGCCAGCCACTTATTATAAGTTAAAATTTTATAAGAAAACATCGAAATCGTAAGTCCAAAGTAAAATTCCGTTACTGGTCAAGAAGAAATAGAAGTAGGATTTATATTAACAATTAATTATTTAGCTTTAAGAACCATTCAATTTATTATTTTATTGATTGGCTTATTTAACTGTTAAGAGCAATTGACTATTGCTTGAAGGAAAATAATATTGACCTTTGTACATCATTCTTCATGCGGAAACTGAACACGTATTTAGTGCCTTCGGAAGTAATCGAGTACTAGTGGTTCAATACTTCGAAGTCCTAGTGATTAAGAACAGCAGACTTTTTTTTTATTTAAAACTTGCTCATAAATGACATTTCCAACATTTACGTTCCATCGCATCTACTTAGCGCTAGGTGATCGTCCTCTTGGCCGAAGCGCACCGCTCCACGTGGAATGCGTAGATTGGAATTGGCTTGATACTTGTAAATTAAAACTCCCGGTATGATGATCACTGCCAGTAACAATATAATTCCCAAGAACGTTATCCAAATTGGAAGACCTTGTTTGGTTTGCCCAGTTTCTCCGCTGACAGCGACCTCAACTTGACAAAAGTGAAGCTTCGGATGTGCTTTACAAATCTGTTCAATGCAGCCTCCGTCCAGCCCATCGTCACACAAAGTGTCACTTGGAGCTGAAGTGGTGACAGTGACATGGAAGGTCAGGAAGGACCTGGAGAGGGAATTCTGGGCGAAACAAGTGTACTCCCCACTATCGCTCGCCTGTACTGCCGAAAATTTTAGCGCAAGTTTGGTACTGTCGACGCTTCGCCATAGCCTCTCGTTGTCGGTGACGTTCTACAAAACGGGGTAAAAATTTAGTTGTTGGTTTTAAGTCACTTAGTTTTTAATAATTTCTGTCGCTGAATTCTACTGTTGAGCTTAAATGGAATTGTGACGTTAAATTAGGTTTGCCACAACATTTCCAACATTTTTTTTTACCAAATTATGTCTCCACCACTCAATTCGTGACTGTAGTTTTGATGGTAGTGGCATCGTTGCGCATACGAGCTCTCCGGCAGACCCTTCCACGAAAGTAACATTTACGTTTTCACTCACAATTGTCGGGAAATATTCTGAAAAATTAGAATAAATTGGAAACTTTATTACTTTATTTAGAAAAAAATATTCAACACGAGTAATGTCCTCACTTGCACAATTTGTCTGGCTTTCGTCGGATTTGTCGTAACCTAAAACAGTTTTTTTTTAACAATTTGTATACCACTTAAGCAAGCATAATAACTTCAGTTATTTGAAATAACATTACAGTCAGAATCTCCATCGCATAGAAAATGGGCTAGGACGCTAGGAAGACAAAATAAAATTATGATGGTTTCAGTAAAAAAAGAAATAATTTTCAAATTTCAAACCATTGTCCATTTTGGCATTTAAACTCCTCCGTTGAACAAGTAGTATCTATAATATTATTTTAAAATTAAAATCTATTATGTTTAATTTGTCAATTAAGTTTGTTTTTAAAATTTTCATTGTGACTTTGCATTACTTGTGCAGGTTTCAAGGCTTTCATCCGAGGCATCTGGGCATTCTCGTTTGTTATTACAGCGCTTGTCCAGGGCGATGCATTGTCCTGATCAATCATTTAGGAATCACTAGCAATTAGTTTATATTACAACAAGCTAAAGTGCCCGTTCTCAGAGGCGGATTACCCCTTTAGCTATTTAAAAGGTATTTCAGCATACTTATAAAAACCCAAATCCATGTAAAGTTCAATTTCAAAAAGTTAATATTTACTAATTGCTAATTAAAGTGAACCCAGTAGGATCCATTCTTGAGCTATTTCAATGTCATACTTAGGTTCAGCGTACATAAAAACCTCCATATGCGTGTAAAACTCAATTTCTGACAGTTAAATTTTACTAATAGTTAATTGCAATATGCTAATTGTGGAATCAGTGTTGAGTTTTTTAAATGTAATATTTAGAAAATGAAACACAATTTCCAACCGTTAAATTCTACTAATTGTTAATTCCAATTAACTAATTGGGGTACCGTTTTTGAGTTTTTTAAATGTCATGGTCAGGTTTAGCGTACATGAAACCCCCGATTTCATGTAAAGCTCAATTTCCAACTGTTAAATGTTAATAATTGTTAATTGTAATTAACTAATTGGGGAACCGTTTTTTAAATGTCATGGATAGGTTTAGCGTACATGAAAACCCCCAACTCCATATAAAACTCAATTCCCAACAGTTCATTTTCACTGATTGCTAATTACAATTAACTAATTCTATAATTAGGAATCGTTTTTGTGCTATTTAAATGTCAATGCTTCAGCATATCTAAAAACGAAGTTTAATTGATTCACCAAATGGGATTTTATATTATATTAACAAAACAACTAACAAATAATTAACTAACCTGACAGGCACTTGAAGAATTCAGGCTTACATACATGGACTGTAAAATTGTCACAGGAAATTAAAAATTCAAAATTATAGAACCTTTTTTTTTTTTCAAGAAACGTAAACCCAGAACTTCTTACCGTGGCAGTCAAGTTCATCTGCAAAATATATTTTTTTCGTTATACAAAGTTTAAGCATAATATTAACAGTTCTAAAAGTTGTTGCATAATTATTTTTTCTCACCCGATGAATCCAAGCAGTCTAAATATCAAGGGCATAATTAAACAATTTTACTTGTGAATCGATACTTAAGCGCTATGTAAAATGCAAACGATTTACCATTATCCCCGTCGCATCTCCAACTATCCCTGACGCATTGCCCCGACTTGCATCGGAATTGTTCAACGCCACAAGCTTTGTCTAAATCATTCATCAATTAGTAAATACAACTTTATTAGTTCAATAAGTTAATATAATGAATTACCTTTAACAATAATTTCAATTGATGAATTGAATAATTCATTGTTGCTCCAAAGGCGATCGCTACATTCCAGTTGAACCATATCCGCAGTCAAGTACATGTCTTTTCCACCCTTCCACCAAACTAAATCTGCCCAAAATAAGAACCAAAATTATGAATAATATATTTAGACTGAATTTTATGAAATAACTAATAAGCCAACCTGTTCTACACTTTAACCAACCTGAAGGGCAATCCCTTTTACCATTGCCATTTAAAACACGACTTAAACTCATTCTAATAACGGGTAAATACTCAAAATTGAAGGACAACCAAAACTAAGGGTGTCTTAAGTACCGATGCCGGGCTCGTTTGGCTATTGATTTTTTTTTTCGAATTCTTTAGTTTTACCGGCCAAAAGTTCTTGGGTTCCATTTCTGTACTTGACGTAGAGGAGTTGGGACTCTTTGACCAATGGGAACTCGACGCTGCTGCATTTGACCTCGTATCGAACTCCAGTGACTAGTTCGTTTGGAGAGGGCGGTAACATCGTGGACATTCCTGAAGGAGCTACTTTCACTTTGAGTATGGCCGAGGGCGGGGCCAGTACAGGATCAGTGTCTTAACATTGTAGATGAAAAATCATCAAGGTAATTAAGGCAGCGTTTTTTTTTAAATTTAATTACATATTTTCCCATCGAATCCCTTAAAGTACTCTAGAGACGCGGATTGATTCCTTCCAATACAGACAAGGAGGCCTTCTCGATGAAGTCTACCGGAAGAAATCATGGAGCAGGCAGAATTGTTTAAATTTTCTGGACAATTGGTTCCTTCAATCCGTTTGTGATAGATGCTGTCTTCACCACAATGTTCTAAACCCTAGTGTTGCCAACAAAAACAAAATTATTTGTCTAATTTAATTAATTTTGAATTGATTAACAATTTTGGGTAAATTTCAAAGTTAAACCAATTTTAAATGCCGAAGTAATGACATTAAGGTAAATAAAGCTTTCACTTTTTTTGAGTGAAAGCCAAGATGAAAACGAAAAGTGAAAGTAAAGATGGAAGAGTAAGGAGAAAGTAATTTCGTTGAAGGTTAATAAGAATTTTTTTTTGATGGCTTACGTTATTGTAAATACTATTAGGTATTGAGTGTTAACTAGCAATTTAACTTGTTTTAATTTTTGCCTACTTCCGGTTGCCTTAATTTTATCAAAAATGTTATAACTTGAATAACTCACCCTCAGCAAACATTTGGCCACTATGTGAGATTCTGTAGGATTTCGTACAAAGACATTGAAGAATCGTATTGGAGGTTCGGGCCCCTTGCAAATTGCATCCGTTTCCAGTTGAATTTTAAGTAATTCGTCAATCGGTAGAATGGGCACTGAAGTTGATCTGTTGCGTTGCGAAAGTGTGAAATTAAGAATGTCTCCGGTTACTCCAGCATTCTGACGACACTGGAATTGTACTTGAGCAGCATCAGCGTCAAAGGGACTGGACAATGTAAATCCCACTTCGGGGGTGTACTTTAGGCCTGGCGTGGCTACCCGAGAATTTCCGACTAAAGACCACACACTCTGCACCCAAGTTAATTTTCATTGAAAATTTAATTAAGATGCATTTAAATGCTGTAATAGTTACGTACTCCATTTAACTTGAACAAGTCAACAGTTGCAATTCGATTGGAAACAATGCAAGGTATGGTCAATTCGCTCGAGTTGGCGTTGTAGTGCGCCGTTAAGGGTATTCCGCCAGGTCCTGGGGTTACGAGAAACGGTCCTTCTTCGGGGGCTATGTTAATTTAAGTGTCAATTTGTTTTATTACAATTTCTTCTTGGAAATGTATTAAAATTTTAATACACTAGCGTAACCAGCCCGTCCTAGGAAGGGAGATTAAAACAAAAATACTCCTGTCCTAGCTCGGGCTTGTTTGGCCTTTTTAAGGCACTAAACGCTTTATTACTTATTGTTTATTTATTGTATTTTTTTTTAATAAAAAAAAGGTTTAAAATTCTTGTTATTCTCACGTTCCGCAAATATAAAGAAAGAAGTCTCGTCTTCAGGATTTTGAATAGAATAAAACTTGAATTTCCCCGTAGCCGAAGGGCTCATAAGGAGCTCCACATTCAGCGTCTGAACGTCAAACTCGCCAGTTCCGTTGACATAGGACACTGATTTCCAAATTCTAAGGAACTCTATAGCCTAAATGAGGTTTACACAAATAAGAGAGCATTGTAGCATCATGAAAAATCATCTGGAGTTTTTTCTTGTCAAAAATTGGGTAACTTAGGCTTCGATACTTACTCCGTTGCCTTCAAAATCGAAATCAATTGGCAAGTTTGCAGTGCAAGTAAATCTGACATAGGGCGGAAGTAAGTCAGCAGGAGTTGACATGACATAGGATCGACGCGCGTCCGAAGAACTCGGACTCTGTTTCGTAAGTCTGTCAAACGGTATAAGGAAGACATTGTTTCGGATGCAAGTTGCGTTGAACTGATTGGTCCAGCCAGAATCCTCCCGGAAGCTCACTTTGCAGTTCGGCTCTGCGGGACGTCTCTCCCCTATACAGTAACTGCTATTCGTCGCCGTGGCTTTCCGGTCGCTGTCACCATTATTTTCATTAAGTATAAGCAATTGGTTACTGCTGGACGTCAAAAGCACGACCAGGAGCACTTGCACGAGACGTAACGCCATGCTGATTGGTCGATTGAAATATTGAATCTAATAAGAGCGAATTGACGCTTCGACTCTTGAAGACGCTCAACTCTGAAGATGAGAGATGATAGGTCCATTTCCTTAACTTTGTCTTTCTTCTTTGTAAATGCGCATCTCAACAAAGATAAATAATTTGTGCAAGTTCAAGCGTTTAGGAAGATGAGGGATGTCAAGACGAACGATGACCTTCCGGAGTGATAATAAAAAAAAGTTACGAAGCGCTCATCCTTTGCTGTCTGCACTTCTTCCAGAAAAACCCAAGGAAGAAGTAGATACAAGAAAAACGATGAGCGATTAATCTCTTATTTAAAAAAAAATGCAACTGGAAGCGACGACCTGCACAACTTCAAGCTGTCTTTGGATTTTATTGAAAAGTGTCTAGGCAGACCGATCTTACTCGATTCTTCAATTTCGATTTCACAAAAGAACAAATGTTTTGGAAAAAAAAAGTCCAGTAGTTAAAGCATCTCTCCCGACATAAAATGGCTAATTTCGAATATCCTTATGTCGTATTTTTCCGTGCCATTTGGGAAAGCCAATGGGAGGCTGTGCGTGCGTAACAAAACTTCAAAATCCTTATCCCAGCTCCCGTAAAAAAAGGTTTTTTTTTTTTTTTTGCCAAAAGGCTCTCAAAAATTAACCTTTAGACATAAGATATGTGTGAGTTGCACGCTGACAAGCACAATGATAATCGTAAGCTGCACGATGAGTATAACTAACTGATACTACAAACTACTCATGTTTGGCTTTTTTTTTATTAAATTGATAATAATTAAAATGAAATAATTAAATATGATTTAACAAAATTCTAATTCAAATTTAACAACCGTATCGTGTTTCATTCTTTTTTTTTTTTTTTTGCAATTTTGAAAATATTACTAAAAACTTTGAAACTTCGCTATTACTGGTAGATTCGTTCAAGGATCAGAATGGGAACAAATTAGTTTACATAACAAAGAATGTATCAGGTTTATCAAAATATACTGTAGAATAGTATCCTACATAACTTTCAATTTCCAACTTGAACAAAATATTTTTTTAGCGATTTCTGAATTCAATTTTTTCATTGTAATGTAAATAGGCAACATTTTGAACCATACAGATAGAACTTTTACTTTTTCATATTTTTTTTAATCAGAACACTGCTCAGAAAACCCTTACTGTCAAAATGCTTTCCTTCATAAATTCTAGCTAGTATTTTAACATTAACATTTAACATTCTAATTCAACAAATCGGTAAAAATCGTCCAACTACCAGATTCAGCAAACAACAAGTTTTAAAGGCGTCATCGAGGATAACCGTTGAATGAAGTTTAGAAGAATTCATCTGGCCAATTTTAAATTTGTTATTGGGTTCACAATTATTGAACTTAATGGATCACTATAAAATCAAAGAATGCGTTAATTCATCCAGTTAATTTTACTAAATTGTTTAAAAATATATTTATTCAAAGAGTTTTATAAATACTGGTAAAGTTTTAAACTCTTAAAAAAGCCGTGCCGTAAAGCGTCCTCTAACCATGATACGAGTTTTCGCAACCCTGACAATTGTCACCCTAGGTTTCGGAGTAGTGTCAGGACAAGTCAGCGACAGCTTCTGGACACCGGCAATTATTCAGCCATTAAAGAACCTGATTCAAAATTTCAAAACAATTTTCCGCTTTGTGAGACATTTTCTTTTTCGATTTACTTTACTTATAGTTATTCTGACACTTTTGTGCAATTGCGAATTTAGCAAATTAGCTTCCTGGCGAGAAATGCAGCAGATCCTTCCTTAGATGTCATTGTCAACTGCAAGCCAGCTTATATCAGTTTCCCTAAGTAAGCGAAAAAAAAAACAATAAATAAAATACAATACATTTTATGTTTTTAATTTTTGACCACCGTTGGCTTTACTGTGAGTCCAACCGCTTGTAAAGTCATGGACGTGTTGTTCGCTTGCATCAGTGACAGTGATCTGTTCTAATGTTGAAACGTACTTCACTGATCGATCCATCGACATGCAAGTGAGCTTCTACTATTCCTGGGCTCCATCGTACGCCAATTGGTTCATGCTTTCGCAAGGTACGAACATGACGCTAACTGTAACCGACAGATATAAACTTACATTCAATCAGTCCGGAGTAGCATCATATGAAAATATTTAAGACTTGGACGAGTGAAAATTCTAGATATAGTTTCAGTAAGATTTGTATAACGTAATTATAATTAATATTCCTGAAAGCAATGACCTATAAATTTTACCTAATAAAAAATACCTAATTGTTTTGAATGTAATTCGGGCGTTCCAAAGTTTAATAAACTAAAATGAAAGCATACGACCCAGCAAGACACGGTTTATCTTATAATTGTCCAGAAATAGTTGGTTTCTATTTCTTAGTTGGTAAATTAGTTATAATCCAATTATATGCATGTTTTATTGTAGGATGATATTCGGTCCATAAGGTGGTAGAGTTAGTTGGCATTTAAAAACATCTTACTAATGGCCCACATTAGATTTATAATTGGGAGAAATTTAGTCGGTTGATTTGCTAAAAAAACCAATGGCCCAATTTCGGCTCTTATGAGAGAGGAATGCGCTGAATTTATAATTTTGTGTTGATTTGCTAAAAAAACCAATGGCCCAATTTCGGCTCTTATGAGAGAGGAATGCGCTGAATTTAAACTTTTGATGTAGTTGGTCCATAAGCATAACACAAGCTGAAAAATAATTAACCGACATCATTCGAATCCCACTTATGGACCTTCAGATCGTTTCTACAATTTCACTAAATTGACTTGCGCACAACATTCTCGCGGGATTCTCTTTTGTTTTATGTAACTGCCAAATTGGTTTACTAAACAGAAGCATGGCAAGTGAAAAAAAACAATCAATTTTCGTGGTGGTTAGTTTCATCGACGAACCGACATTAGTTGAAGCAGTACCCACGATTTGGCTTTACTGAAAACAAGAAATCATGCTTTTGGCCATCTGCACCAAACATACAAGCCTTAATTTCAAAACGAGTCGTTCCATCGTCTAGCTGGAAACAATTTGATGTTGTTGTACACAAGTACTTTGGTAAGAGATTATACGTCAACTTTGGCATTAATTTAGTTTCTAATAATATTTAATGTTGTTGTCTACAGACAACTTGTTAAAAGCCAGACGTTTTGCGCAGAAGTTTACGAATACCAGTGACCCCGAATCAAGCAGTAATCAAGAGGGAAGGCTCAGATCAAAAAAGGCAAAAGCGACTCAAGCTCTTGGCACGACAGCTGACTCTGCAGAAAGCAGCTCTGACGAGGAGCACCAAAACGCTGAAAATAACATCGAAGGTGAACAAATAAATTACAATTTACAAATTAAGTATGTTAAATTATGTTAATTTTTTTCGTTTTGTGTAAACCATCTAGACTTCCGTTTGGTACATCTCGTTAATGGGGAACCAATAGCTGCTGACGAAGTTGAAACCGAGTCTTTCCAGAACGGAGACCAGATTCTAGGGATCGAGCAGTCAGCTGATGGTAAAGATGGTGATGCTGAAGAAAACGACTTGACCACAAACACAGACTTCACATTTTTCCTCGGAGAATTTCAGCGTAAGCTTAAAATTTTGTTCGATTTCTATAACTAACTTATTATTTATAACTA
>VYYI01002838.1:0-13720 GCA_021029175.1 Bilobella aurantiaca | reverse complement strand
CTTCAATGTCCTTGTCGTCCTCTGGACGTTCAAACTTTTAAATTGTCCCACATTTCCAAGCCTATGTAGCCGCCTTGTCCCTTTCGCCGCCGCCGCCGCCGTCGTCGTCGTCGTCGTCGTCGTCGTGGCAGTTGTCGCCCCCATCACCTTCCTCGTCGTAACTTCCTCCTCAATTCCCAAAGTATGTGTATGTATATAGGCAGTCGGGAGCCGTCAACAAGCTCACTTATTTTACTCCTCCAACGTATTGTATTCATGGGTTTTCCCATGAATGCTGGTGAGAGAGTGGCAGTCCAGGGCCAGTCTCAACGTGTGTATACAACAATCCTGACGACCCATTTACCTACTGCTACGACAACTAATACTACTACAGAAGGACTAGAAAGTAGAAGAAACTTTCCCATGTGTCCTCCATCTGCTCCCCTTCTGCTTGTCCTGACAAGTGGCGCGAGAGTTCCAACAACTACTTGCAAACTTTCTTCTTCTTATTCCCCTATTTTTCATCACTTACTCCCCCAGTCAGGTATGTATGCGAAGTCCCACATCGAGCCGAATGAATTGCTTCCGATTCCCACAACGGCCCCAGGACTAACGTTCCTCGTCCCGCGGCGCAATGGTAACAGTAGTAATAATCATCATAATTCTTACCTGTAAACACACAAAGAGAGATAACATGATTAATTGCCCTTTGCAGTAATGACATTCCTGAGCAGAACACATGGGACCTTTATTACTATAGTGGGAGCCGCACTAGTTGTTAGGCTAATACAATTTCGCTATGACCATACATACAGAGTAATAATAACGGCTTTTTCAATAATTATTTGGCCCAAGGAGACGGCACAATCGTGGAGTCATGTTGTACATATACATGCATGCATCATGCATGCACCACGGCATGCTGTCAGCATTACGTGTGAGGGGTTACTTAACCCGCTCCAAATATTCCCTGATAATTTCACGCGCCCGAACAACAGCCTTATCAGGCGGAGTAAGTCAGGTAGAACATTCGACACACACACACACACACACACACCTTACTTTCTCTCTCTCTCTCTCCGGCATGTTCTTGGAACGCGACGGCCACGCAAGTATATTTCAGTTTCCTATCCTATGGCTATGGTTGGATAGTAGTAGAACACTAGGGATCCCCAGCGGGGAGCTCCAAGTTGGTCACTTCATAATTAAAAATGCATGCCCATGCTCCCGCCGTCCCGACATTTCCCCCGTCCGTTCCAGCCAAACTCCCGGCGGATGTCAGCCAGCCAGGGGCACAGTTTCCAAGGCTTCCAGACACACATGTACGAATGTCCCCGATAAGAGATAAAGTCCTATAGGCGCAAAAACTGGCTTTATTCCGCTCTTGTAAACATATATATGCATGTATATATACATAGATTTGGAAATTGTAATGGAAAGAACAAGGGGCACAAGAAGCTTGTCCTTATCGCCTCCTCAACTCGGACACAAGCGGGCGGGCCCGGGCCACGTAAGATAAAAAACTTGACATGACACGGCTGTAGGAATTGAAATACCATTTCCCTCGTTATTACACCTATGCGCCTCGCCCCCTTGCCATCGTCATCATCATCATCATCATCCTCACATTCACCGCCACCACATCCCGTTCGTTGGAAATTAGCTGCTCTGATAATCACAATAATAACAATGAGGCTTGCCATAATATAAATTCGGCTGGGGATCGAGTGGCGGTGCAATTATTGCTCAAACACAATCGTGACAGGATCGACGTCACGTACGGGAACGTGTGGGATGTGGACGTCAATAATATCATTTTGGATGTACCGGGAAGTGAAAATGAACTACGTCGGCTCACACCACCATACCACTGCTAGTTCGGTGGAAATCCCAATCGAGATAACAAACAATACGTGCTGCTGCTCTCGTTAGCATAGACAAGTTTTTACAATACATGGCCAATGAATGAGTGATCCGACGGCGGACCATATGGTGTCCATTGGCTCTCCGGGAATAACAATAATTATTAATCAGCTTTGTTCCGAGGAAATTAGGATAACAAAAGCGTCGTCGTCGTCGTTGCTGTCGTCGTCGTATCCTGTCTACACACTCTCCAAGCGGGGAGGGACGATGAAAGCTGGGTAGGAAGAACCTTGTGTGTGGAGATTAGTTTAGTTGGAAGCCCTCTCGTTGTTGTTCCGGCTCCGGCTTAAATAGTCAGGGTAATGCATACCAGCTTCCTCCACTACCACCGTATTGGGAAATCCATCAAATCTAAAATATGGGCACGAGTATAATACGTGGGGAACGTCAAAGCCGTTAAGTGAAAACCAGAGCAGTAAGCCAGCCAGCCAACAGACGGAGTGGGAACAGGAGGAGGAGAGTAGTATGGATTGGCAGACAAGTTAAGTGAGCCAAAGGTATAATAGTAGAAGTAGAGGTATTAGTAATAGAAGTAGCGTGTAGTGTGAGCCAAGCCCCCTGCTCCCGTAATCTGATACGGCTTCAGAGAAAACAGGGCCAACTGTTATCTATGCACCAATGTATCCGCTTTATAAATTTAATCAGAGTACAATCTGCTAATGGAAAATGACCACAACCGGCTTCTCACGCTCAATCATATTCAAACAATCTGTGAGTGAGTGGACTTGGCTTGAACTTCTGGAAAATTAATGGAATTTCAACATTAAAAAACATCCTCGCAACACACACACACACACACACATACACACACAGGATCGTTACAGCCAGACATGCTCAATCACCCATGGAAACATACACCATGGGCCCCACCCGAAACACACATACACACACACAAACACATTGCCGAACCTGTAGCAGAGACATATACCTTTCACAGACACACAAACACACGCAGCAATAACACAGTGGCCCACAGTCAGTATTTTAACAGTCAGACACACTAATACGCAAGGACGTCACAAGGTACCATTTGCACACACACAAATACAACCAACTCACTCGCACACATACACAGACACATCGGCCCGCCGCTGTCACAGTTCATCCACACACAAGCCGTCTCCCCAAAAAACATGCACACAATTTTGACACAGGGCCATACACACGGTCACCACAGACCCACTCTTTTAGAGCCCCACGGAAATACGAACCCACAACTACCAGTTAACTCCTACCTACCTACCTACAGGGTCGACATATCAGCCGGGACAGTAAATGGTCATTTGCCATGCATGCATGCAATCAGGCACGAATGGCCATCACGACGGCCCCACACATTGCAAACTAGGAGAGGGACAAAGAACACAAAGTGATATCTCCTTCCATTAATGTGGACAGCAAATAATTAAACCAATTTCCAATCCATACTCATCAATCCCAGCAATTCGTCCGAAAGAAAACTAGTTTGCATGTCATAGGAAGTAAATCATCTGTGTGCGACTCGTGAAACCGCAACCTCTGCCGCTGTTGCCCCTGCTCCTGCTGCTGCCAAGACCATGAGTTACTCACTCATCCGACATCCACGTCATCGTCATCATCCTCATCATCACCATCACCATTTACTCCCATCACCATCATGTGTGTACTCCACCATTTATCACAGAACCCCACACGTCCGCTCACATTAATCTAGATCCTGTTTACTTTTATTCTTTATCTCCCTCTGTCTCCTTCCACCACCACCACCACCCCCCGTCGGACTACGTGCATAAACTTAATCACTCTTCCCACTAACTCTGTCGGAGGAGATATTTCCCAAGGTAGGTACAGGAGAGGACAGATGGATTATCCACCGCCCGTGTCACCACTACTACCAACAAACCCACAAGAGTTCATCCCCTCCTCTTTCTGAATATTCAAGCTACGGTCATACATTGTCTCCTCGCTGACTGTGAGTCAGTGAGGGTGAGGAAAGACTACCCCTGCAATGCACTGCACTGTGAACGGAATCAAGTTCCCCGGTCCACTCTTCACAACAGTCTCTGCTCCCTTCGTACTCCATGGAATACTAAAACTCTTCTCTCTCTCTCTCTCTCTCTCTCTCTCCTGCCATTTCACACACATTAAATCACGTTGACAAGGAGGAAACCAGAGCGGGAGTGACAGTATGTGGAAGTGTGTATGTTCGCCTGCTCATGTACGTGTACGTAGGTACGTGCGTGAATGCTTGTGTGTGAGTGTGCGTGAAGATACTCCGCAGTTCCTTCCTCCTGTCTATCTACCAGCCAAACTTAAGCATACACAAAAACACACACACATATGCATACACACATAGTTCCACAAGACAGTCATTCCCCCTCCGTGTCAGTTCACTTTGTCAACCTTTACCTTTCCTGTAATGACAAAAACAGGCGCTCTCCGCCGAGCGCACATACAAATCCGCCCGTCACTCACCACCGTCATGTTTAGTCACTCATTTGTTTACACTCCCATCAATGCGAGGAGCAAGGAGCCAACCAAGAGATGGATTTCCCTTTTTCACCCGGGCCAAAACTTCACTCCCGAATCTATCGAGCTGACGTCTCTCCCACAACTGATATTATATCCAGGAGCCCGCCTCCCGCAGGCTTTTTTCAGCAAGGAGACCTCCAGCAGTCCCAGCACTATGTACGACAGTAATACGATTCAATGCACGGGCCTAAGCCGTAGCACTTTGAGCAGGCTTTGCCCATTACTGTCCACTCATGCATATTAACCAAGCAAAGTACACATCCACATGGAGACAAACATACACATACCGGATCCCACGCATGTATACAAACATGGCTGATTAATACGACTCCGTTTATCCTATTACGCTGGCAAGTGTGTAGTTGTGAGGTACGTCCCACAGCAAACCATTTCCCTATGCATCCTCCCAGCATTCAGCTTTTACGCATGGATTTCTAAGATCCTCTTTGAGCTATCACGTTGAGCCTATTTGCAATGCAATGTATTTGGCCAACATGCTACTATTTACTACTACTACTACTGCTACAGCTACAATAACAACTACTACTACTCCTGCAGTCCGATTTTCCCTGTGGAGAGGCTCACGGGCAAGTCAGACAGTGCATTTGCCTGGTATACATTGCGTCCAGCAGCAGCAGCAGCAGCAGTCCAATTCAGTAGACGGTGATGCACTTCACACGCTTCATTTACGTAAGGTATTCCTTCACCGCTCAATAGCCCGTCCACTTAACATGGCCTACTCGCAGAGCCGCCCATCCAATGGCGTCCAATGCACTTAACTCACTGGATTTCCATAATGTATCCCAGCGTCCAGTCTCCAGTCCATTTAACACTGTGCATTTCAATGAGGTATTACCCCGTCCTCGGGATTATTACTGGCTGGCGAGCGGAATCTGTAGACTTACTTGAATACCTCATCCCTGCTCTCTCACAGTCAGAGTGAGCCAGTCCAGTCTGCCACCCTCCAACACGGATCTCAAAAGTGTATAGAAAGTCAGTCTCTTTAGTAATAGAAAAAATATGTACATTTATCACCTTCAATATCCGCCGCCGCCGCCGCCGCCGCTGCCGCCTCATGAATGACTGACGCGGAAAGTGATCCATTCGTTAAAAAAAACTCCACGCTACGGGCCCCACCTACATAGGAGGTCCGTCCAACACGTCCTCCAAGGAACCATCCCTGCAGCCCTCACACTGTGGTAGTAGTACATGTTTCCTGGCACTGGCAAACCCTGCGTCACTACCACCGGGTCCTCATTACCATAGCAACGACCCAGTAATCTTTCAAAATGGCTACGGGACCACCACCCCGGAGTGTTCCATGGGACAGGGCAGGCCGCCGTTTCAAAGTCCAGAGTTTTACTACAGTGTGGCACGGCAAGGCCATAAATTATCCCAACAACTACAACAAGGCTCATTATAATTATTATAACCCTGTTTATATTTATGTATTCCTCCGCCTCCTCCTCCCCTCCTCTTCTCCCCACAACTCACTGCTACTTACACTCCTACGACTGGGACCATCGTCGTCACCAGCTACCACCAACCGGTCTCTCTCAGCAGGGGAAAAAAACTTATTACGAAAAAATTATGGGAGTCAGAAGTAGGAGACGTAGAGAAGTGGGAGAAATAAAAGGAAAAATCCCCTTTCATCTCCACCACTACTGTGTGTGTGTGTGTGTGTGGCTGTGTGTATGCATGCAGGAGGCAGCGGGTCCTCCATGACTCCTCGCAAAAGAGATTCATCCTCTCTGCAGCGCGTATCCCAACTACGGACGGAAAAGGTGCCAAATAAGCTGTTACCCTCAAAATCTCTATGACTCTCCTTGCCATAGTAGAATAGAATCATCTCTCATATGTGCATATGGAGCCAAAACTCCTAGGTGGCTGGCTGGATGGAAGAATGGCTCATATATAATAGTATCTGACATTTGAATCACATACATCACCCTAATGAAAACTTTCTCATGTACACAACGCTCCACTGACGAAGGACCCCGCCCGCCCTACCCACTACGCATACTTTTAGGACCATGATCCGGGCGGCACAGAGCATGGTGACGGCCACGGTGATTATGAGGAAAAAACATACGCAGGCACACACGCACACGCACCCTACTTCTTCAAAACCCTTTCAGCCCCGACTTTTTCACCCTTTTTAACTCCACTACTGCATCCAGCAGCGGTGGCGATGGTGGTTTTGCAAGTCTTTAAAAGGTTCCCTCTACTTCATTCAACATAGCCAAAGCTAGGGCTTGTACTTGTCTTTAACACACACACACACACATACAAACACACACACACACACACACCTACAAACACACATACGTACACACTGACTACCACAAGCATAAATACACACAAATTCATGTACACACACATACATATTCATACCCCTTCAAATTCATTCCCTCACACACACACAAATTAATGCACACATACAGAGTCATACACACTCGAATTCATACAAACAGACACATACACACATTTATACACACGTAAAGATATTCATATACCGAAACCCAACTTCACACACACACACACACATACAAACACACACACACATACAAACACACACACACACACCTACAAACACACACACACACCTACAAACACACACACACACCTACAAACACACACTCATACGTACACACTGACTACCACAAGCATAAATACACATAAATTCATGTACACATACATACATATTCATACCCCTTCAAATTCATTCTCTCACACACACACACACACACACAAATTAATGCACACATACAGAGTCATACACACTCGAATTCATACAAACAGACACATACACACATTTATACACACGTAAAGATATTCATATACCGAAACCCAACTTCATACACACAGCCGCACGCATATATTCACACATACACACACACACGAAGTCATCCACAAACTCGGAGAAACTTCTGAGTAGTTTACGTATGCAAACCATGTTCGTCACTCCTAGGAAAGCAGCCTACGAAGGGTGGGTGTGAAAATGCGCGTGTGCACTTATTATGTGTTCCTCAGCATACAAGTTTGAGGGTCGGAGAGGAAAGACAAAACATGGGAGGATCGTGCGAGGTGAACCAAGAAAATCCGCTCCCCCTCTTCATCTGTGCCCCCTCATCTTTTTACTTCCCCGCGAATCTCCCGCTCCGTCAGACACCACCACCACAACACTCTACAGTCGTCTCCCTCACTACTCATCTTTTCCTACAACTACACACCCTCCTCCTCCACCTCCTCCTTCTTCTTTGCATATATATCATAGAAATATCCTATTTGTTTCCCCACCCTCCCCATGGAATTTCCATGCGGCGGAGAGTTATAGAGTTAAGAGAGGGGAGGATGATGTCGTAGTAGTGCCGTCATTCCCTCCCCACAACCAACCTATCTGTCATACTCGTATTTAAGGACGTTGTACACGTTCTTAACCTTCTCATGTGCATCCATCATTCATACTTCTTCGTCTCATCCCCCCTTTCTTCACGCTTTAAGCCTCATTGATTGCAACACTGAATATAAACGACTTAAGTCAAACCTATCAGAATCATTTGCCCTTCCCCGGCGTCGCCATGCCTATATATGTATATAAATGCGTACGAGCAGAAGTTACAGTACAAGTGTATGCCTATACTCCTGTCCTGTGTATCTGTGCGTACGTACGCGTGTTCTAGCCACCAAGTCTGGCTTTTAGTTAGTCATGTGCAGTTACATGGATTCCCGGTGGAGGCTCAAGAGTCGTAACTAACTACTCCTGCTGCTACCACTACTCCTACAACTCCCACTCCTGTCCCTATATCTCCCGCCGTAAAATGATGAGCAAAGTTGATTTTGTCTACGAAGCGGAAAAGGGCGAAAAACCAAGGGATTGGGCTCATTCACGACGACGACCAGGGATCCATAATACAGGGACACGGCCCCACAGACACGTACATAACTTCCTCTCAATCCCCTTATATACGCATCCCCAAATAGACACACACTAGCCCACAGAGAACTCTCTGCACATATGTATGCGCAGAGGCCCCATATCGGAGTATCCATTATCCCTCCTGTCATCCATAATATCAGATGAGATCCAATCAACAAATCAAACACGGCACCTCGCACACTCCCATATGGACACACACTGAGAGGCGTCCTACTAATCCATGCTATGCACTGTAGCTCGGAGCCTGCTTACAAGGCTGTAGGTCGCATTATTCAACTATCCCTGATCCCCGTTTCCCGTAAATGGCGGAGACCATACTAGTCAAAGTAACGCAGTGAGAGAGAGAGAGAGAGATAGAGAGAATAGTTGTGTAGTAGCGGCTTATAGTAGTCCTCGTTTGCTTGATTTAACCTTCCATTCCGCACACATTCACTCACACACAAGCGTGCATACATACACACGCACGCAGGTACACAACATACACTGGAAAGGGACAGAGTGAGACCGCCATCAGACAGACGAGTGGAATGAACATAGAACACAGCGTCGGCGACGATGACGACAGTTGAGAAAATCCGAACGCCAATGAATACCACAAGCCAATTTGTAATTCAATTCATTCCTTTTCACTCTTTGACTCACTCCCCTCCTGTATTTACAAAGGGCAAAGAGGAGAGCAGGGCCGTGGCAATAGTTGCAACAAGAGGAAGAGACGTACACATACACACACACACACACACACACACGCACATAAATATATATACACTACAAATACCCCAGCCCTTTGTACCACCTTTCCCTTCTTCCTATATAATAATAATAATAAAATAATACTAACCAACTCCGAACTTGTTCACTTCGTCTCATACCTGAAAGGCCCATGGGACGCACACACAGAGAGCCTCCGCCGTTCCCAGCATCACCCACCGACCCATGTCATATTACATTTCAAAGTCAACTTCTCTGAATTCCTCCAAGGATCTCATCCGCCTGAGTTTGACACATATTTTGCCATTACAGAAGTCAGTCCCGGACCCGGACCAATCATCCCACTCATTCCCACCAATTTTCAACCATGGCACAGCATATCGCATTCCTGTAGCGTAGCTCATATTTACTTTATTCTCACCCAACTGTGGAACCACTACCACAGCCCATATTTCAGAACCACTGCCATAGCCCCCATTTAGGAAACGTGGCCATAAACCTCCATTTCCAATTATGTAGCATACCCTCAGGCTCCGCTGCTGCTGCTGTAAGTTGCGAGTCAAGTAATATTCCATGTTTGCATGGTACATATACATGTATATACACTGTACACACCTGACTGACTGACTGACTCAAGAGGAGAAACGGTATTTCCGGAGGGAGAGCCAGTGTTCCCGATAAAAGCACTCGGGCCATTTCCCAGAGGAGGAGTGTGGGCGCAGAGCAGAGCGGACAAGCTTAATAGCTATCTTCCGCCGCCCAAAATCATACGGAACGGAATGAGGGCCACGTCCGTGTTAATAATAGTGCTCGCCGCACCACACTGTGCTACCTGAGCCCCTACCACCTGATTGTAGGGGCATATATATTGGTGGCGGGGCGGGCGGGAGTGGGGCCAAATTATCGCGCAAATCGATAAAAATTAGGTGTGAGCCGTCCCGTCCCAAGTGCACACAATATTAGCTGACAGCAGTGGTGCTAAAGTGAGCAAGAAACAACCAGGTTTCTGTCCCTTCTTATCGTATACCAACATTCTCCGGGCCTCGCAATAACTACAATAATCAAATCTCCTACAGCAACTGCTACAACCAACTACTACTACAGTCCGCCCACCTCCAAACGGAAAGCGCCTGGGTGCGTGTGGGACTATTTGGACGGAGAAACAAGCCTCAGGAATCGGCTGCTACTACTCCACATGCAGCACACTTACACACCACGAGGTAAACATTGCACACAAATCCATACATATACACACCCACGCATTACCGCACACGTACATCCCATCGTGAAGTAAACATAATACAAACCCATGAATACACACAGACACACACACCTAAGCCGGAACATACATGCGCACACATATGAGCACACGTTTGCACGCTACACATGCAAGCTGACACACTAGATGCACACACACACACACATACACACACTTCCCAAGACATGCTAAGGGATCAAGACGAACCGAGGGCACACACACACACACACACACACACACACACATCGGGCAAAAGACACGTTTGCGTGCAAGCCCTATATCAAAGGGCCCGACAAAGACTACAGGAACTGCCACGGCTACAGCTGAGACTGAATACGATCACGAGAGCCCGAGACAGACAAGACATACAACACACATGAACGACCAACACAATAGCTTTCCCTTTATGGATTAAATAGGCCCACACTTTTGCCTTATCATGCCCCTTTTCTCCTCCTCTTCCACATGTACTTTCCCCAATCCCCACCCCGCCCCCTGCCCGGCATCACTACAGCTCATACCACATAAAGCCCAAAAGGTGTCCAACCATATCCTGATGAAACCAGAGCGCGGCTTCGCTACCATAACGAGCAATGCAAACACACACGCCCAGCTCCCACCATCATGTAGCAGTAAGTAGTAGTATACTTTGTATATTCTCGGACCAAAACTTATGCATACTGGTCAAGCCCGTCTCCCAACCTATTTTTCCTCTCACAAGCTAGCCATCATTTCCCGGGCAGAAGAGGAAGAACAACAGCAACAACAACAACAACTACTACTGCTATTACTACTACCACTACCACAATTCGTCTGAGTCTCTGAGTGAGGTGTGAAAAAAAAACAAGTTAAATTTAACCTTCACGCACAGCAGGGGTCCACCCAAGATTATCATGACCGGCAGTTCCCATAGTCCAGTCCACTAACCCCCCTCCTTCAGCCATATTTTTCAGGATGGAGCCGGATGGGGATCCCGAGGCTCCGACAAAGCTCCAGCAGGTACCCCCAACCAAGCGCTCCAAGGAGCATAATCTAATAGCATTGTATTACAATTCTTTCGTCGTCCTAAAAACACACACACGCACACCTACCCACATACCCTTACATGCACTGCTTTCTCCACACTCCTCTACCTTTCTCCCCACATTTCCTTCCGCTCCTGGCTCTCACTCACTCTGAGAAGACGCACAGCCGACCAGCGGCTGAGACAGATTCTTTATTACATATTCTCTACTCCTTTTTTCCGCTCACTTTAAATTTCAACGACGGCAGTCGGCCAGGGTTATTACACACCCACCCGCCCGCGCTCCTTCCACCACATCTACACCGAACGGCTGGATAAGCACAGATGAACGCTATGGCCGGCTTCCCAGTTCCGCACACGGTCCTTGGGTCCCAGCCACCGCCACCACTACTGTAGGATACTATACACCGCCATGTCGGAGGGAGGCAGAAGTATAATAGCAAAGAGTCATAGCCGCTCAGCCATGTAATACATAATTTGCATGTTTATAATATTAAGACTACCTTGAATTCTCGGCTTCCCATCCCCAGCAAGCCAGCCAACCAGCCAGACCCATCCCGACTCGACTCCCTTCTCTATACCCTTCCCGCACGGTGTGTGTGCTGTGTGCGGAGTCCCAGAGCTGAGGCTCAAAAGGCCAACACTCCCGTACACATATGTATATGCATTCATATGAATCCATGTGGGAACATGTAGAAACTCTCCCCCCTTTCCATGTTAATTTCAAATGCGGAGCGGATATGATATGTATGTCAAGTTGAGAGAGCATCATATAAACTATAAACTCTCCGTCAGTCTTTTATACGCTCGGAACGGCTCCTCGGTTAATAGAGTTCCTTCCTGGCACAAGATTTTCATTTCAGCCTGTTCATTTATTACACTAGTAGCCGTCGTCGTCGTCGTCGTCGTCGTAGCAGTCGTAGTAGTAAGAAGAAGAAGAAGCCTGCCTGTAAGTGCGTGGCAGAGGTCCGTGTTCTCGGAACTGGCTCCCGGCCCCGCACTCCCGCTCCTACCCTGCTTTTTGGCGGATCCGACATCGTCGGGGTAGCGCGTTGATTCCTCCAGACTTTTTTCATTCCCCTATCCAGTATGCTTGCTGCTGCTGTTGTTGCTTTTGAGTCTAATAGGAAATCTCATATGCGCATCCAACATGTGCTCATGTTGGGAATCAGGGGGATGGGAGGAGGAGGAGGAGGACGAGGGATATAATGAGTGAGCATATGGAAATATTCACCTTTTCATCCCGCCACCATATTGTTATGGATTTGGACCCGCATATGCAATTTAGTGAGCAATGCTATAAGTTCTTATCTCATGCACAACTCCGGGCTTCTTTTGTAATTTTAGTACACAGTACACACACACACACACGCACACACAAATGGAATCACATACATACTGGCGCTCTTTCTCTACTTCTGTGAAAGACTTTAATGTTTCATGTCATTAGTAAAAGCTGGCCGTCGTTAATATATGTAGAAGCCTTGTGAAGTTCCACTCGTCAGCACCTCCTTTCCTCACTAACAAACACACACACACACAAACACGCAGGCTCACACACAGTCGGATTTTTTTTTCATTCCACTGCTGGTTCAGACACAATACTATTATGAGAGTGGGAAAGGAGGCTCGGAATAAATTAGACCATAAACCGTAGAAAGGGATCCAAAGTGCCCGATTCAGCATTAATTCACTCACTCTCTCAGCCAAAGCAGGGGCAGGACACCGACGACGACGAATACGGCGATGGGGGATAGGCCTATAGTTCCTCCACAGTCAGTCATTTACTCTCAGCGAGTCCTTTAAGCCCCGCACTCATAGGGACTATTGATTCCCAACCATGGAGAGTTAAATGGGGAGGAACATTATCAACATTCATCAATTTCATCCTCGAGTCAATCCTTAACACCTTGAATAATCCCTTCCACGTCCGCTCCCGCCCAGGGGAGTACTTTCCCGAGGTCCACATAGGATTAGCCTGGGAGTAGCAAAGTAATGCATGCAAGTATACGGCATAAGGAAGTGGAGTGTTGGAACACAGCTGGGACTGACGTATATATGTGGAACCCTGAATAGTGATCCCCACACGGAGTGCCGTAAAGGCAGGCAGGCAGGCGGAGTCCTTACGTGTTCCAGAAAGTGATTTCCGCCCGACAAAGACGATGAGTCTCCCTCACCTGCTTCTTCCTTGGAAATAATTTTCCACCCCAATCCACATATCACCTTCCCCAACAGCCCGGAGAGGAGCGGCTATTAGAGAATTTCCATTAGACCTGGAAAATCTTCCTGGGGAAACTTTGACTCAATAATGCTTCAAAAAATTACTAAAATCACTCCTCTGTAGTAACCGGGGATGTGACGGTACTGTATATAATGA
>VYYI01002837.1:0-13722 GCA_021029175.1 Bilobella aurantiaca | reverse complement strand
ACTACACTGACTGACTAGACAAATAGATTTTTATTTTACTGCCTGATGCATGCAAAATGATCGATAAAGGTAGTCGAGAAAATTAGAAAATAGGTTGGACCGCTTTTAGACTAAAAAATATTGCATGTTCATATTAATTTTTAGAATACACACGTAAAGTTTGGACTGATTTCTGCTATGAAATTTTTCAAAATTCGGAAATATTCAGAAATTGAAAATGACTGAAAAATGGTGTCTTTTTTCAGAAATTGCAAATTGTGCCTCTGCCAAGGGACCAATATGGTAATTTCTACAATGGTGATGCCTACATCGTTTATAGTGCTACCGAATTTGGTCAGCCTGGAGGCCTCAATCTCAAGGTAAGTTATTGAATCCTTCGTTAATCTGATTACTATCACCAAATTGCAACTGAAATGAAAGTGCTGATTATTTTACCTCTTCAAAATTGCCCATTTGGGATTGTTCTTCCCTGTGACAATTCGAATTTACGATTTACGAATTTTCGCATAAACGCTTTTAAATTTTAAAGCGCTGAAAACAGCATGGGGGTTCTTCATTCGCTATTGTATTTTGGGCATGCTTCAGGCAAATGAACAAAAGTTCTCGAACAGAATTTTCTGGTTTTCCTCTTCGCAAGCCAAGGCTAATGAAGAGAATAATTATAATGGCTTAGGAAATAGCTAACTAATTATGATGCCTAATTAAAATTGAATAAGGTGAAAGAGGCACGCAGCTTGGAACAACACATTCATTTCTGGCTTGGACAAAATGTCTCCCAGGATGAGGCTGGTGTGGCCGCTTACAAAACCGTGGAACTTGGTAAAAAAAATTCAAACATGTTTGAACATGAATAAAAAAAAACGCATCAAAATAGAGTAACATTAGTTTGAAAATGTTGAATTGGAGGATTGAATGTTACACTTCGAAATTGGAGAGAAATCGGAAGCCTACTTTCTGCTTCAAGACAACCTAATTCAAAAGGAGTAGAATGTTGGAGGGTAGTTTGGTGTAATCTAACACTTTGTCAATCCTGAAGGTTAAGATTAGTTAATTGTATTTGATAGTATTTTTAAATTAGTTTTTTTTTCTAAAAAAAAAGTATGACTACATGTAGCGTCTCTGGCTTAGGATAAAATGCAATTTTTTTTATAACCTCATGTTGTCTATGCAGATGACTTCCTGGGTGGAGCTCCAATTCAGCATCGTGAAATGCAAGCGTCTGAGTCACAGCGCTTTCGTTCCTACTTTCCCAATGGATTGAGGTGGGGAGACCAAACGATGAGACAAAAGTCGTCAGGCTTCACTGCCTTGGCGGACATCCGGAATAGAATGAGCCCTTAACGTTAATGATTTAATTGTGTCGTAGAGTCCTTCAGGGCGGAGTCGAGTCGGGTTTTCATCACATGACCAACGTACTCACTCCCAAATTGTACGCAGTCAAAGGGAAGCGACGCCCTGTCATTACGCAACTGCCAAAGATCTCTTGGAGCGTCATGAACAGCGGAGATGCCTTCATCCTTCAAATGAAAGAGGCCATTTTTATCTGGGAGGGAGAAACGTCAAATCATCTCGAGAGGCTTCAGGCTGCAAAAGTAATTTAAATGAAAATCAATTAAGTCACTTGTGCTTCAGAAGCCACTGCGCTTGCTTCATGCGCCTCGAGAACATGACCGTTCATGATCATGTCGTAATGTGTAATTTTCAGGTTTCACAGCAACTTAAGCTCGAATTAGGCGGAACGCATTCAATTGTCTTTGTGGAAGATGGACAGGAAGATGAATTGCCTGAAGTTGAAAAGAAATTGTTTGAAGCGCTTCTGCCTCTCAAAGACAAGGACAAATTGCTGAAAACGTCAACTGACAATTTGACTGACGATCTCGCTGAGCATCGCGTCACGTACGAAATTAAGCTGTATCGCTGCTCTGACGATGATGGTACACTGCGCGTGACAGAAGTCAAGACTGGGCCACTTTACCAAGCCGATTTGAGTTCGGGGGTAAGAAAACCGTGGAAAAATTTGAATAAAAAACGTTTGAAAATAACGTTACTCATGTCCCGTATTTTGTTAGGATTCGTTCATCGTAGACAACGGAAATCAAGGTATCTGGGTCTGGATTGGGAAGAAGGCGAGTCCGAAGGAGCGAATTGAGGCCATGCGCAATGCGCAAGGGTTTATACGCAAGAAGGGTTATCCAGAAGCGACGCGCGTGTCACGTGTGATTGACGGCGGTGAGCCCGAGGAGTTCCGTTCCCTGTTTTCGCACTGGAAGGTCAAGAACGAATCGGTTGGATTCGGAAGACAGTCGTCAACGGGGGGTCCTGGAAGAGGGATTGCGCACACGGTTCAAACGAGTTTTGACGCTTCCAGCCTTCATGAGCAACCTCAACTCGCCGCCAAAGTTCAAATGCTGGATGACGCTTCCGGAGTCAAGGAAGTGTTCAAGGTGGATAAGTTCAAATTGGTTCCAGTCAAGGAAGACTTCCATGGAAGTTTCTTCGAGCACGACTGCTACATTGTCAAGTACACGAGTACGGGTGCTACCGAACATATTCTGGTTTACTATTGGCTGGTACTTTTTTATTTTAAAAAACTTTGTTTTGAAAAACTCAAACTCACAAACTCGCTTTGAAAAATCAGCGATACTGATTTAAGTTTCTTTCCTCCAGGGCTTGAAGGCCACGAATGAAGACCGCGGTTCGGCGGCCATCTTGGCAATTGAATTGGACGATGCTGTCGGTGGGCGGGCAATTCAAATCAGGGTTGTCCAAGGGAAAGAGCCACCACACTTCATCGCAATGTTTGGCGGGGCACTCTCCGTCTACTTGGGAGATGCTGACGATTGCAATTACGAACCAGTGCGACCATACCTCATGCAAATTCATGGAAGTCCACCGCACGAGAGCCGTGCGATCCAAGTTGCGCTTCGAGCAGGGAGCCTCAATTCCAACGACGTTTTTGTCCTTGTGGGCGAGAACACTTCTTACCTTTGGTGCGGAAAGGGCTGCACTGGAGATGAGCGTGAAATGGGTCGGAAAATCGCTGCGAAGGACCGTGTCGACATCGTCACGGTGTATGAAGGCCAAGAGAAGGACGACTTCTGGAGTGCCATTGGTGGAAAGGAAGAGTATGCCTCGGACAAGCGCCTTATTGTAGAAGACAAGGCCTCGCCTCCACGGCTCTTCCAGTGTTCAAATGCCACCGGAAACCTCCGCGGTAACACGGTTTTCTAAAAGTATTCGTGAAAGTTCGGCTCTAAAAACGATTTTTTTACGGTTTAGCCGAGGAAGTAATCAATTTTAGTCAGTCCGATTTGGTGGAGGATGATGTGATGCTACTGGATGTGGGACACACCGTTTTCCTCTGGTTTGGAAAGCATTCCAATAAAACTGAACAGCAAAAAACAACGAAACTGGCAATTAAGTACTTGATGTCGGATCCGACTGTTCGTGACCACGATACACCGATTCTAATCATCAAGCAAGGGCATGAGCCGCCGACATTTACGGGATTCTTTGGAGTTTGGGACCGTGCGTTGTGGAACGTAAGAACTGATCCCGAAATTAGTTAAACGCTCAAGCGTTAGTACATAATTTCGTTTTCTAGGACAACAAAACGTTTGCCGAGCTGAAGGCGGAGCTACAAGCCGAACAACCCAAATTGGTAATGGCGGACGTAGAGGCTTCTCAAAAGAACGGCTACGAATTTTCATCTTGCAAAAAGTATCCGCTCGACGTATTGCATGAAAAGGAATTAGAAAAGTTGCCAAAGGATGTTGACCCTTCACATAAGGAGGTGAGACGACGCTGTGGATTTAACTTAATTAATTTAGCCAATTAGTGCCTAATTAATTTAAACTTTTATTTGTTTAGTTGTACCTGACTGAAGAGGATTTTGAAAAGGTGTTTAAGATGGACCACAAAGCCTTTGAGAACCTTGCGGCCTGGAAACAGCAACAGTTGAAAAAGGCTGCGGGACTATTCTAAAAATCTGTGAAACGTGAAAGAAATTTTTATTTTAAATTATATTTGACTTTTGTGATTGGCCATATTGAATTTCAGTTATTTAACAGTAGCTAAATCTAAAGTTTTCAGTATATTACACAAAATTATATATTTATTCTGGTAAAAAAAACCAATAATACTTCGTGCTGAGTTCTGTCCCTGTTTTAACCTAATTCTAACAACATATCCGAGCAAATTGTTACCAAATATTGTGATTAAAAACTCTCGAATAATATGATTTATGTTCTTATAATTATAATTTTAAAACCTGTTATCAAGCAGTGTCTTTTTAACATAACGCCAGACAAAATAGTTTAAAAGGGAAAAACTGAAATAATATGTTTTAAAAACCACGGGGCCATTATAATTTTTGCACCTTAAAAACGTAAACTCAGTATCTAAATTTAGGTAAAATGAGTTACTCTCAAACTGACAAGGTCATCACAATCATGTAAACGTAAAGCACTTTTGGATACATTTCGGAAAATCTTTTGGGGAAATGAGATCTTTGAAACAGATCGCAACAAAATATTGGGATTAAGTTTAGTCGCAGCCAGTTAGACAACTTGTGTTTCGCGGACTGGGACCGATGACAAGACTAAAGTTACAGGAATATAATAATATATAAAAATCGATTTTAGAATTTTTCGGAAAACATAATCCAGAGAACTAATTCAAGCTTGGCGTCAGGGTAAGGCATTTCAGCATAGAGATTCTGCTTGTTAAAACGGTAGAGTTCTTTAGCGACCATCAAGTTAAAAATTGTAGTGGAAGCGATTTGTTATGTCCTCAGCGATTTACGAAATCCGGGTTTAGTAAATTCTTCCACTTCCGTGTCACTATTTTCAGTCTCGCTCTCCTCGTCCATCCTTAATTTCTCGAAGCCTGCACTAGGAGGAAAAAATTCCGCGAAACTTTTGGTTTCCTTTCTTTTTCTGCAACAAACTGTACACGAAAATTCATACTTTTAGTGTTTTTTTTAATTTACAAAAACAAATTTAAATTAATGTAAAATATAATTAACTTTAACTTTGCTCACCACTCGATCTGAGTCTAAGTAAGGCTCCAATCCCAACCAAGAATAGGAGAGGGATGGTAAGAAAGGCCATGATCATAATGGAACTACTAAACGACTCGTCTTCAAGTGTGTTTCCCATTTTGGAGTCACCAGATTTTTCAAGCTTTCCACCGGAAGTGGCTAAAGTAATTGGAAGAGATAAAGGGTCTTCCTTTCCTATTCTAGCATTTTCATTCCTTTCAAATTTCCAAACCGTGTAGGGGACGCTGATCTCCACCACAAAAACTTGGGATCCATTTTTATTTACCGCAATATCATGTGGCTGTCCAAATCCCTTGTTATTTGGGCTAAACACACTCGCCACTCGCTTTGTGGAAAGAGGAATTACAAATCCCTGAACCTTGGATCTCTGTTCTCCATTTACCGCAAACAGAGTACCACCTATATATAAAAGCAAAAAAAAATTATTTTTTTTTTCGCAAAACCAATTCTTCGATCAATGAACTCGATGAAGTGACTTACCGCCCATAGGAGAGTAAGCCACACTGAAAAGTCGGCCACCAAAGGCAGAGGATTGTACCATGAAATTAAATTTTCCTTCTGATGCAGAGAAACACTGTATGCGCCCATTCTCTCTATCGGCAACGCAAAGCAAATCTTGGTCTTCTGCAAGTGCCAGAGCATGTGGGATACTGAATGTGTACGCTGGCGGAGCACTCATCGTTAGCCTCTGAGCAATACTCGGTTGATAAGGCCGACCCCATTCCAATAACTTTCGGCCAAGCTTGTCAAATTTCACGATTCTTGAGTTACAGTATCCATCGGCAACAAAGAAATCACCGGAAGTCATTATGGCTACGGCGGCTGGTTTACAGAAATGATTGTCATCCTTCCCAGGTTGAAAGGCCTCTCCCAGTGTTAAAGAAGGTTTCGATTCCCCAGGTTTGAACTAAATTGGAAAATCGAGGTCACTCGTTTAAAAATAATCAAAATCAACATTGATCAGTCTATGAATGAGTACGAAAATACCTTGAAAACTTGGTGGAGCGCCACGTCTGTTAGAAATGTATCACCGTTCGGAGCAATCGAAATATCATGAGGCATGTAGAACCTTGAAAAGTTTACGAAGTCAAACAAACCGGCAAGAAAAAGATTCTTAAAAATCGAAACAAACAATAATGGAATATAAACTCACATATTTTTGCCCCACTGATGCAGAATTTCTCCCGTAGTAGGGTGAATAACGTAAACGGTGTCAGACGAAATCGGCCCTAGACTACGATCCCTATATCTATTCCAAGAATCGAATGTACTGTAGCCCCAGGTACGATCCGCACGATGGAAGACAACGATATTTCCAGCCAAATCAAAATCAGTGCCTGTAGCCTGTCCTAGTTTTACTTCTGGCCGCGGCCAGTTCTCGACAACATGATAATCTGAACTGATCAAAAGCTGTCGATCTGAGCGGTCATCCTCAATAGCATTTTCACCGTCCACTAACTCTGGCGGAGGTAGTTTGTCGAGCGGTGGAATTGTATCATCCAGCTGATCCTCCAATTCGTATGGTTGAAATCCAGGGCGCTTCTTGGCGTGACTTTTCTTCGTGGAACTATTTTCTGTAAATAGATGCAGTAATTTGTTATTATCTATTGAAATACGAATTGCATTATTTAAAGCGACTTGCCAGAAGAGGCAGGTTTAGAATGTCCGTGTCCCGCTGCGTGCTCTTCCAGGGTTTTATTCCTCGGCAATGGGACGTCAGAATCAAATGGCAGCGCACGATTGACACTCTGATATTCTTCATTAAAGCATTGAATAAAATGGTCATCCGGGTCCCTTGACTGGGTGTAGAACATAATATACAAGTTGCACATTTCATCTCCCGCTGTCATTCCAATATGAGTAACATGGTCATTTCCAGTTGTATTGAACGTACAACGAGCGGCAACTAGATCTTTGGGTTTAATCACTGTTTTTGTCTTCATTGGATAGAAGGCTTGGGGCCATTGAGGATTTCTAGCGATTTGTAGAAAATTAAATTATAAACTTGCAAGACATAAATTTGGCATTGAATGTAAGATTATTCCGAACCCTTTAGCTAGCTCATGGAATTTGAGCTCTCCGAAACCGACGTGATATCCCGAAACGACGCTACCCCATTGATGGGTGTGGACTCGAAAGGCAAATGGAACAATTGGAGCATTTGCTTTTAGTGCGCAATTCATATCCCCGTGTGTTTCTAAAATAATATTGCGTTTGCGAATTATCGAACAAGATTTTTAGAATGAAAAACAATCGGTGTAGACTAGCGCTAAAGACTCACTTTCCGTGTCAGCTGGAATTTCAAGTCCTCCTTGTAGAAGTAGCATCATTCCGGCAAGATACTGAGGTCTAAAACGTTTATTTAAATTAGGAAACACCATTTCATGCAAATTAACTCGGCTTGCGAGGAAATTGACTTACTCGTCTTCTGAAACGAAGACTCTAAATCCGCTTTCATCCGTTGTTTCCACCGGTATTGGATGAGCGTAATGAACTTGAAGTACTAAATAAGAAATGTTAGATTCCGGTCCAATACGGAATCCAACATCCTTCGGTAAAACTGTAGGCGGGGCATTTTTAGCCCATGCGTATATAATTCTCATATTTCTACATGCAGAGTAATGATGAGCACAATCCCTGCAATCAATTTGGAATTAGCTTACTTTCCAGCTGTATTAAATTTAAATTTCAGTGTTTTACCAATGCCCTTCGCGCAACAGGTCGGCTTCCACTGTATCGCACGTGAACAGGAGCATATGATGAGCTCGGGATGCATCAGCATTTGGTTCGAATTTATGAATATATTGAGTACCGAAAGATGCTATATTAGTTGCTGTGCAAAGGTATGCATCGTTCTAAGAAATAAAAATAAATTAGATTCTTTTAGTCGATGATCTTGTCTGCGGAGAATTCATTCTTCAATGGAATTTTCCTAAAAAAAAATGGCATGTACTTTTCTTGGGAATGAAACTACACCGAAATACTACGGAGTAATTTAAAGACATGTATGTAAACTCTCTCCTACTCGTTTAAAATCCATTAAGTAATTAGTAGTTACAAAGAAAACAAGAAACAACATTTTGCAAACCGAGTCACAACCTTATTTATAATTCTTCTTTTACCAATACCTTCTTGCCTCTTTCTGTGTTTGTATTTCTTTTTCTTTTATTCCTAATTTCTTGAACAAACTAAAAAAACTGTTCTAAACCAAATACCAATTTTGAAGTTCCAAAAAGCAAAATAATGCTCCAGAATACAATCAAGTGGATACTACAAGCAAGCTTTTACACCACATCAATCATTGAAATATCGCACGATTCCATTTTCTTTACAAGTAGTACAGATAAAAATCCCTAAGAAAAACGCCTTTTTTCAAGGTTGCTTCCTTACCTTGACTGGCCGAACTTTGGGCATAAAAACTTCAATCACAGACTCGGTTCCAGTTACAGCATTAGAACTTGCACTGTTTACTGCTCGGCGATTAATCAATGACGTCGCACCGTTGAACCAGCACAATCCCAACCAGATAAATACCTGAGAAACGAACATCTCTTGGCACCTGAAAAATGCCAAAATGTCAACTGACTTTCTGATATCTCGATAGCTGATCTTGATCACCTTAACCTAACTTGGCAACCAAACCCAAATACAAGGCGACATCAGAACCCCACTTTTAGAATCACCAACTCACCTCTACTGTTCATAGGTACAAAAACTGGAAGGAGCAGCTGGTGGCAGTACTCGTTTGGCTTTTGGAATACTTCCAGTACTCCAACACGGCACGACAGGAGGGTCGGGTAATGAGAGGCAATTGGCAATGTAATTGCCTATTCTTATTATGCAATTAATTCCACTAACTACCCCTTGTTACTCCACTAACTTGTCTTATTGTCAGAGCCCTATTTCGTGAGGAGTAAAATTACTTTCTTACCTTGGGATATTGAGTCGATGTAGAGAAATAGGGTTACCGTGATTAATGGTACGAAATGCTTAGTTAATCCCCTTAGAGCATGACGTTGAACAAAAGCACTTAACTTCCTCTTAAGTTAAAAGTCGTAACATATGCCTCAAAGTGACACCAAGACAGAGATAAGGCTATAAGCAAAATGATAACGCAAAAAATACCTCAACCTCAACAGGAAGTATCAGCCCGAAAAAATATTTGACAAACAGCTGAACTTGCTCCCTGTACTTTTTTAGCCGTAAATTGCCCTGATTTACCTTGTATTAATTGATCACTTCTAATTAATCTTCAATTTAATTGTCATTTAAGAGGTCCTTTAAACTTCGTTTTAAATTCTTCACTTAATTGGTTCGTTCAAAATTTTAGCGAAAAGCGGACACTATTCAAACAGATTGAATTATCAGAAGCTGTGGTGGCAAAACTCATTTTTGATTTTTTTTTATTGCAAAAAATGAGTCATGGATCTCCCGCCAGGACCAATAAAAAACAAGAAAGGAATTGCATTGGCAATTGGTGGATTGGCATTTTGCCATTGCAAAAAACGGAAGTTGCAAACGATGAATAATTGAATTGAAAAATTGTTGAAAACAAAGAAAAAAGTACAACAAAACTATGTACAGTAGTTTAAGGTTTTAAATCGTGACAAGAGACGGATGACTGTCTCTATTTGACGAATATTTGACTGGCATCCCGAATGATTTAGATCTTTGTATTAAATCCAATTAATTTGCAACACACCAGAAAGATCAAGTTCAACATTTTATGATTGTAAACGGATCTAATTCGTTATAAATCGCGCCATGTTCTTGTAAAGACTCAATTCCCATTTACTATAATAAAACAATTGAATGGCCAACTAGTCTATCTCAGTTCATTTCCTTTAATCAATTTTGATAACTAATTTTGCTTAGTAAGCATCTTACAAATGATGTTAATTAATCAAAGTCAATGGCTCTAAGTCCTAAATTAGGCAATGGCAATTGCAAAACACGTTTTACATTTCATAATCACTGATACGCATTGAGGAGGTTTTTGACCGCACTTTTCCTTGTCGAAGCTTTGTTTTGTTTTCATTTACCTCGTTTCATTCCAGTTCCATTCCAGCACTCTTCCAGGCATTTTCTGTCTTTCATCGTTTTGTTAAATTAATTGATTCTAAACGTTTTCGCTTTTCTCCTTTCAGTCCCTAATTAATCATTCATCAATTGGCTGTTTAGCTCGTGTAGCAGTTAATTAGCTTCCAAACAGGCAAGAAAATAACCACAAGATCAAAATGTCGTCTGATGATGCTGCCACTGCTGCTGCCCTTGAAGCTTTGAAACTTAACGTATCGCTCTCTGGCAAGTCAACAAACTAACAATCGTGATGCTATAAATAATTTGCCTGCGTGTCATTCATAATACGTGTACATTTAAAGAAGGATTGTGGTTTTGGTTTGACTGATTGGTCTTCTGTATTTTTTTTGCTGAATGTTCTGTTTGGTTTTGCAGAGGAATCAAAAGGCGGTTTGAAGTATGAAGTACTTCTTGAGGAGGCAAAGGTGACTCCCTTGAGATCCCCTTCAAAGGCTCTAAATGCTCGGCCTCTTTCAGCGGAAGTGATCCAGTTGAAGATTGCAGCGGCAACAGAAAGACGCAAGGTAGATGGACCATCGGCCTATGCAGAATTGAAGCTTAAATAAATTTCGGAACTAAAGTGTATTTTGTTATTGTAGTCTTTGGAATCTCTACGTCTTGCTTCACTGAATGAACGATTGCGAAAGGTGCAAGAAACTGCGATGAAGCACCAGGAGGAGTTGCTCAATCTCGCGAACGCTACAAAGGAGAACTTGGAACAGAAAATTGAGTTGTCATCTGCGAATCGTGAGACCAAAATTGCTGAAATTAAGACTAAGTTGAGCACCCATGTAAGTTTTTTGTATTGCATTATTAAATTAGTAAACATTGTTAAGGTTTTTCACTAAGGATTGTTTATTTATTTAATTCCACCAGAACAACCATTTGCAAGAGGTTCGACAGAACATCATGGAGAACGAAGAAAAGGCCAAGGCTGAAATCATCAGTAAGCTTGAAGCTGCTGAAAGGAATCGAGAGAAAATGATTCAGGAAAAATTGGAATCACTCAAAAAACATGTACGTCGTAATAAAAAGGGGAAATTTGCCTGTTTAGTTTACGTGAGTGCGCATTTTGTATTGTTATCTTATCTTTTGATTTTTAGGATGAAAAAGTTGAAATGATACGCAACAAGCGCAACTCTAATGTGGTTACCGAAGAAGAGACTGCTACCGAGAACACTGTTCCACAAGCATAAACTATTCATAAATGATTCCGCCCGAAAACGATATCCACCAATCCACCCACCGACGTACGTTCCTTCCATTCAATTTAAATGGGTATTTCTTTAACTTTTCTACATCTTGTATTTTCATATAAAAGAACCAAGTGGTTCCAAAAACATCTTGCATTTCACGTATTAGAAATCAAGTGTCTTATCTGGCTCAAATACTTATAATCTAGTAATCTTCACTTAGGTAATTATATTCTCTACTTAAGGTGATCTTGCTTACCTACTTCTCATCCTGTCTTTCGCAATTGAAAATTATTAAGATACTCTATTTATACCTTACAAATTAAATTGCTAATATATTATTCTAAGCACGAACTTTCGTGCTGTGGAGGGGGAAGCGTATTAGGTTTAGATTTGGTATTTTGAAATAAAATTTCAATAAAAAATAGAAAAATGCACATGACCAGTCCAGTTATCAAGAACAAAGCTGGAAGAATGACGTCAGATGGGTCGAGACGTCGTAGAATTGCAGATGCAGTTGGACAATCGGGTTCAGAGTTACGGTTGAGCGTTTCTGTTTCCCTGTTGTGTCGAAACCAAACTCCAGTTTCGCGCATGCGTTGACGCCTGCAGATTTTAAAACAATTTTTTACCGATTTATTTATTATAAAAATTAATTAATCTATACGCACGCAATGTTGAAATGGTTGACAAATGGCGAGTCTGGTGGTACGATCGGTGATTTCTGAATCTGTCAGCAACAACAACGGCTCGTGTTAGAAATCGGAACCTATATCAATTCTTACTCGTTTACTCACTGAATACTGTGGTATTTCCATGTAGCGCAAATTATTGCAAATTGTAGCATTATCGAAATGCGCATGAGCTCCGTCGGGGAAAATATTCAGAAACACATTTTCTTCCGTCACATATGCATATTTCTTATGAGTTAACGCAAATTTGATTCCTTCAGGAATTTCGCTCAAACCCATTGAAGAGTGCATTTTTGAAAATATGGTTTTCAATTCACGGCTATTTTTCTTAGCTACACCAAACTGGAAAACGCAAAGAATGTAGTGTTGTCGCTTCGAGAAAAACTTTCTAAATTAGTTTCACATTGTTGTTACATATATTTTTTTCAAATTTACCAGCTTAATAGCATGGAGGTATGAAATGTTTGGAAATCCAAATTTGAAGCCTTCGCCAACGAGCTGTGCCAAATCGGATTTTTGTTCCTCTCGCGTTGACAGGGACGATATAAGCCCTGCCGCGTACACGCCGTTCAGAACGGAGAACAGAACGAATCCGGCAAACGTCAAAATTCTAATTGAATTTTTATCCCCGATGTTGAATCCTATAACAATTAAATTTAACCATTAACCGCTTAGTTAATTGAATTAATTATTATTTAAACACCTTGCATTGCAATTACGGAAAGTACGTATAGGAAGGAGTCACCGTCACAGTACTCTACGCATGTCATCAAATGGTGGATCAAGAACAGTAGAACCAAAGTTAAGAAAATGGCGAGCCAAGTATTCCAATGAAATGGTTTGATATGAAACAATTGTTTCACGGTTTGGGCTCCGTCAGGCGTACTGTAGTAAATGCGAAGCCTAAAATCAGCGATTTAATAAGCGTTAGATTTTCGTTGCCATTTTTTAAAAAAGCGTTTGAGTCGTACTTCTGATGTAAAGTTGGCGTTGATAGGTAACGCAAATCTTTCGTAAATTTTGGAGCGATGATCATCGCCGTCGAGGCAGCGATGTCCGATTTTCCGCATTTCATGCCATCGAACATTTGGAACCAATTGGTGTGACCGGTAAATGCAATTCTTCAAGGTAAATCAACGTAACGTTTTAAACGCCAACCAAATTTTAGCCTTGCGTTTACGTACTTACGTAAAATTTAAGTAATCCTGCATGTATGCCAGGTAGACGTTACTTAGGCTCCATCCACCGTTCATGGGAAGGGTTGAGTTTCCAGCGGGACTGATTCCAGCCCAAGCGTTCTAACAAATTGATTCAATAATTAATTTAACTATGCAATTAAATCGTTTTAAATATTTTAAATCTTTAAAGTTACGTAAAGTGCCTTACGTCATTTGCCACGATTATCATTTGAGCGTTGAAGTTTTTACGCCTGATGACCGTTGATTCGAACGGTTTTGATTCCTTCAAGGTTTTCAGTGTCAACGCCTGTTTTGTAAAGTACGCTTCCACTAGATAGTCGGAGTTTCGTATCCAGAAGTAGAGGCGAGACGTAATTTGAAACGTTTTCGGCAAATCTGTTCTAAAAATTCTAGTGTGTGTATTTTGAAAGTTAGCAAACTGAGCATTTAAAATTACGCAAATAACTCGACTTCCCTTTGAACTCGTTTCAAAACCTGCAGCGATCAGTTGTAATGCG